>VDFB02020855.1:0-27512 GCA_007258455.2 Sequoia sempervirens
GCAATTATACTTTGATGGATCTCACACTAATCATGGATCAGGAGCTGGAATATTATTCATTACCCCACAAGGAGACTCCATCCCAAGGTCATTCCGCATAGCATTTCCATGCACTAATAACATGGCAGAGTATGAAGCACTAATTACAGGACTCTAAATGGCTATCAAGTGGAAAATTAGGAATTTATAGGTCCTCGACGATTCTCAGCTAGTTATAAACCAAGTCAATGATGAATATGAAACCAAAGATGAGAAGCTAATTCCTTATAAACGAATGGTTGACAGTTTCTTGACATATTTTCACAGACTATCCTTTGAATTGATTCCAAGAACACAGAATAAGGCTACTGATGCTATGGAAACTATTGGATCTTTTCTTGATATTCCCAACAATGTCCCATAGTTTGAGTTTTTGGTTGAGCAGTTATTGGTTCCGGCTTATGATGTCCCCAAATCAGAAATGGTCTGTGAGCTTGTTGGTTCCAAATCCCCCTGGTACAAGGACATTTTTGACTACCTTCATTCATAGATCCTTCCCCAAAACTTTTCCAATAACCAAAGGAAGTCCTTTATCCGCAAAGTTGCACGTTATACCATCATCAACAACACCCTTTACCGTCGTAGCTTTGACAAGACCCTTCTTCATTGTCTCAACACTAATGAAGCAAAAGCGACCTTACAGGAAGTACATGAGGGTATATGTGGGTCCCATTTGAGTGGCCCAACCTTAGCTAAAAATATTATGAGACTTGGTTACTATTGGCCAACACTAGAAAATGATGCATTGGAATTTGTAAGAACTTGTCGCCAATGTCAGATTCATAGTGATTTGATTCACGCTCCAGCACAAGAGTTGAGGCCGATCACTTCTCCTTGGCCTTTCACACAATGGGGACTTGATCTCGTGGGCAAGATTCACCCTACATCCTCCAATGAACACAAATTCATTATCACCGCCACTGGGTATTTTACTAAGTGGATCGAGGCCATTCCACTCACTTACATTACTGGCAAACAAATCTCCAAATTCATCCTCAATTATATCATTTGTCGGTATGGCATTCCACAATCCATCATCATGGATAATGGTCGTCCCTTCAAAAACCATGAAGTCCGTGAATTATGTCAACGTTTCCATATTAGCCACCACTTTTCCATGCCCTATTACCCACAAGGAAATGGTCAAGCTGAGGCATCTAATAAAACTATTATCAAAATTCTTAAAAAGACTGTCAATGACACTGGTCATGACTGGCACATCCAACTCAACCCTGCTTTGTGGGCATACCACACGAGCATTCATACTCCCACTGGTGCCACTCCTTTTTCCCTTGTCTTTGGAGCCAAATCCATCTTGCCCATAGAGGTCAAAATTCCATCTTTACGAGTCTCCATGAAAGGCCTCATCACTGATGAAGAATACATACAATCAAGACTACATGAGTTAGAAATGCTAGATGAGCGCAGACACAATGCATTGAATCATTTACGAGCATACCAAAATCATCTTTGCAGAAGCTATAACAAAAGGGTGATGACTTGATAGTTTGACATTGGTGACTTAGTTCTCATGCAAAATCCCAAGAATCAGTCAGATAGGGAGAAGCCAGGAAAATTTGAGCCTAATTGGCTAGGCCCTTACGTCATCATAGCATCATTCGGTTCCGGAGCATATTAGTTAGCTACTCCTAAAGGTGAACAGTTGACAGAGCCAATCAATAGTCTACATTTTCGCAAATTCTATGCATAACATTAGAAAGCCTCTCTGAAAACTAGTAAAAATACAAAAAAATTGGAAAATAAAAAAAATCGTCACCTTGATGAAAAGCTGGAAAACAGGCATCCTGGTGACACCAAAAAAAAAAAAAGAAAGAATAAAATGACAAAAATAAAGAGAAATAATTCGTCCAATAGTGAAAACCTGGTAAACAGGCGCTTTGGATAAGTACCATGGTGAAAACCTGGCAAATAGGCGCCATGTGTAGTCAGTCATTGTTGTGCCATCTACTGTCACTCTATCTACCTTTGTCCCTAATGAACATACTCTTTTTCGACATTCGCCATAACACTTTGTCCTAATATCATGGTATTTCTATCCATGGCTGACAATAGTTGAAATCAAGTCTTGCATATTGTCCATTGTCCATGCTAGTCATGCCTTTTCTTTATATTTCATTTTTCCCTGGCTCATACTCAACTTGACTAGGGGCAAAATTTTATCATGAGACTGTAGTGGGTACCGCACGTGATCCTAAAAATTAGAAAATGTCCTAAAAAAGACCTAAAAATAAGAAAATGTCCTGAAAAAGACCTAAGAATTAGAAAATGTCCTAAAAAAAACCTAAAAATCTAAAAATGTCATGAAGAAGAGCAAAAAATCAGAAAATGTCTTGAAAAAAGACCTAAAAATCAGAAAATGTCTTGAAAAAAGACCTAAAAACTAGAAAATGTCCTAAAAAAGACCTAAAAACTATAAAATGTCATGAAAAAAGACCTAAAAATCTGAAAATGTCATGAAAAAAACCTAAAAATCATAAAATGTCCTGAAAAAAGACCTAAAAATCAGAAAATGTCCTAAAAAAAGACCTAAAAACTAGAAAATGTCCTGGAAAAAGACCTAAAAACTAGAAAATGTCCTAAAAAAGACCTAAAAATCAGAAAATGTCCTGAAAAAAGACCTAAAAATTAGAAAATGTCTTGAAAAAAGACCTAAAAATTGAAAAACATTATGAAGAAAACACAAAATTCCAACAAAAAAAAACATAGTCATGTTAGTCAACACAGGTATGTCAATTCAAGTCTGGATTAGTCTTTGACATTGTCGAACTACATTGTCTTTGTGCACTTGCTACGTAGGCAAGACTCATGTTCGAGCCCTCGAGACATTAGGTCAGTCCTATTAGGTTTGTTAAAATAAATCATGACTCAATCTTTCGTCAAGAAGACAAAGTCTTTGGTCGTGTCGAACTACGAGGTCTCTGAGTGCATGACATAGGCAAGGACATCTATCGATGGGCCCCCGAGGCCACACTAGGTCAGTCCATTAGGGTTAATTGCAAAAATTTTGCATACAGATGAAACAGTCTTTAAACTTGAATGAACAATCTACCCAAGTGAACTTTGACAATCTGTCAATGGAACATGACAATCATCTTGGCATATCAAAATCAGTCAATCTCAGTCAAACTTAGTCAAGCTAGTCAAATATTGCTTACTCTTCAGATGTGTCCTTCTGAAGGGTAGCCTGTCATTTAATCATTCCCTAGGATGTGTCCTTCCTAGGCATCGTCATCGTCATCCGACATTTTGAGCAATCCTCTTGACATTTAAGAACCACTCCTCTTGACATCAATGTTCTTTCAGATGTGTCCTTCTGAAGAACAACCCCCATCATTTATGCCTTAGGATGTGTCCTTCCTAGGCATCGTCACTGTCACCTAGAATTTTGAGGGATCCTCTCAACTTTTGGGGGTTTCTCCTCTTGACATCAACATTATTCAGGATGTGTCCTTCCTGAATTTCGCAATCTTCGACACTCGTCATCTTGGCATCGTCAAAACCTTGACACCTTGGCATCTCGACATCAAACTAGACATCTTGACATTAAAACACTTGGAAAACACTTGGCACTTGTTTGTTGATTTTTCATCATGTTACTAGTTTTTTCAGCGAGATCTCGACAACAGGATTTAGAGAAGCAGCGACGCATCATGAGGTTTGTTTTGACTTTTGACACTCATGTTACTAGTTTCTCAGTGATGTCCTGACTCTGGGATTTAAAAAAGCAACGATGTATCATGATGATGGTTTTGGCTTTATTTTGTCTTTTTTGGTAATCATGTTGCTAGTTTCTCGAGGATGTCCTAGAAATAGGATTTAGAGAAGCAACGACGTTTCATGATTTGTCTTTCTTGTCTTTTTCTTCTTGCGGTTGGTTATGGCAAAAGGACTAGGGCACACGTGCCTTTTTGTATGAGTCATGATCTTTCTTGTCTGTGACTGTTTCTCTCACGTGATGGTACAACCTTGCACACCTTGGTCTATGTTATATCATGGTGTTTGTTGGCCATTACAATAGTCTGCCCAATGATGATAAATATAAAAATGTAAGTATGAAAGTTGGTTCCCCTATCTTTTTTTTTCATCTAGCTTTCCATCTTCATCCTCCCTTCTCTTCCATGCTAATATCCATCCCCTTCCAAGCTAACATTTATTTTGTCTTTCATCCTCTAGTCTTCTCATCAATTTCAAGAGCACACTCGTATTCTTGGAACCCATCTATCCTCTCGAGGGGGCATACCGTAACCCTCCTCGTTATTCTTCCTCATCTTATTTTGCATTGGGGCATGACTTTGACTTATTTTTCTTTGTCACAATGCGACAAGCTACATTATGACAAAGAGGGGCAAAATGTAGACACATAAAAATGTCCTAAGCCTTCGAGTGTCATTTTTCTTCATCCTCGTCATTCGATAATAATTTTAGTTATTCAATTATGTTTGATTATATTCCTCTATTAATTAAATAATTTTTTAATAATTATTGATTAATTCACTTCTAATATTTATTCTATCGTAGATTAAATAAACTAATGGGTGTCACTAAGACTCTTCCTCTTCTTCAATAGTTAAATAAGTTATTATTTATTTAATTATTTTCATCTTTATCTATGGTTAAATAGTACCATTGGTATTGCATCTATTCATAGTCCTTTAATTCTTCCATAGTTAAATAATTATTAAAATCATTTAACTTATCATTACAACCTCTCTAATTAAATGGATTGAAATTGGCTTATTTTGGATCCTAATTTCATCTCCATTTAATTAGAATTAATAATAATTTTTTAAAAGGTGCAATGCACCCATATTATTAGGGGTAAACGCTTTTGACCGGAGCTATGAACCGGATACAAGAAACCACAAGAAACAACCAAATCCGCGAGCACAACAGCCCAGCGAAGGCACAAGGCCTGCGAGCACTTTGGCCTAGCGAAGATTTGAACCCTGGTGGCTGTCACTACAACCAAGCGACTTGACCACCGAACCACGCCCTCATGGGCTAATTAAATTAATAATTAAATTAAATGCTCCTCTTTTCATTTTTTTCAAATAAATAATTTGAATAAATAATTTATTTTCCACTTGTCCATTTCCTCCATTTTCAAATAAATAATTTGAATAAATAATTTATTTTCCACTTGTCCATTGCCTCCATTTTCAAATAAATAATTTGAATAAATAATTTATTTTCCACTTGTCTATTTCCTCCATTTTCTAATAAATAATTTAAAATAAATTATTTATGCACCACTTGGTCAAAGATGCTCTGTCATAATCCCCTGTCATAACATTTATTTCATGTCATAGCCTGCATGTCCTTGCATGTTTTTCATAGCTTGCATGTCCCTGCATGTTTGTCTGTCATAGCTTTTCCAAGAATAGCATATTCTTGGTGTATCAATTATGGACCATTGATCTTGGAATCCTTCTAGAGGATTAATCTTAGCCGTCCATTCGAATGGTTGTTTGCAAAAACAACCTTCCTCGTCCATTTTTTTTTTAACAGCTATTCTTCTCCAACTTTCTACTTATTATTTGCAGGTATTTGCACAAGTTACACTACAAATCTGAGGGCATATTTGCAAAAGGAGAAATAGGAGAGCAAGAGAAGTGATTAAAGTTCAAGCATGGAGAGTATTTTAATTTAATGTTTTATTTTCCTTATGCTTACTTTATTTTCTCTTGTTTGGATGTGGATTAATAGTTTAGAGGTGTTGGCTGTCACTTTATCTATTCTTTTTGATTCTCTAACCCCATCTCACAGCTCCTTTATGTAGGAGTGAATATAGTACAAAGTATGAGAGAGGTTCAAACACTAAGACAATAAGAGACCCCCTTCTTTACTCAATCAAAGAACCCCCCAGAAAAAAATGATTTGGCATTTTATATTTAGTGCAATTACAAATTTTTGGATTTCAATGCTTTTACAATTCTTAAGCAATGAGCATGTGTTGAAAGTATATATTTGGTATAATTTCATAGAAAATAAACAACATCAATGCGAAGTACACAAAAAATTATGCACTTTCAAAAAAATAATCAATTCGATCCAAAGTTGTATGCAAAAGTTATGCAACTTTGAAGTTTGCAAAATAAGAAGGGTGAGAAGTTGTTCCTAAGAATCAACAATTTCTAAAAAATCCGTGTCAAAATCGAAAACCGTCTTCAGCAATACATAGAGCACAAAAAATTAGTCCAAATAAAAAAAAATGGCACTGAATTCGAAGGTCGAGAGCCTGAGTTATGAGCTACCAAAGTTGGCCTTCAAAAAACAATGCATCAATGGAGAGGGCGTAAATAACTTCTGCCAAATTTAGCGGAAATTCCACCAAAGTTAGCAGTCTGCCAAATATAGGTATTCCCCAGCTAGTTTAAAACTTCGTAAGATAAATTTAACAATCCACCAATTTAGCTATTCCCCAAAATTGCCTCCAAAGTTGATGACTTTGAGATTTTTTATAATTTCTTGAATTAAAAAAAATTATTAAAAAAGCAAAATATTTTACTAAGTTGTCAGCAAATTTTAAAAAATTATATTTTTTAATTTTAAATTAATTAATAAAACTCTTAGCAAATTAAGAGAGTAGGTGGATTTAATTTTGCTGGTCACTTAAAAAAATTAAAAAATTTATTAAAAGCTGGATTTCTAAAAAAATATATAATTTTTAATATTTAAAAACATGAAAAATCCACATACTTAAATGCTTTTGATTTTTTTTTAACATTTAAAAATAAAAACTTAAAGTTTATATAAAAAAAACTAAAACACTAAAAATAACAAAAAAACAAAAAGTTTATAAAAATAAAACTTTTAATTTAACCCAGAAGACCGAGAAAATTCTTGACAGTAGACACCTGCCTCTGCTTATACCTACAAGTTTTACACATGCAAATTTCTTGTATTTTTTAGTTTTTAATTTTATTTTATAAAATTTTCATTTACAAATTTTAGTTTTGTTTTAAAGGATCAAATCTTTGATTTTATTTTTTGGAAATATATTATTTATAAATAATATATTTTTTGGTTGCACATTTGAATATATATATATATATATATAATTTTTATTTATTTTAAATAAAACATATTTTCTTTAATAAAAGAATTTTAAAATAAAAATTATTTAAGAAAATAAAGAAATATTTTTAATACAAAATAAAGAATAATTATTTTTATAAAAATTTTCATTTATAAAATTTTGTTTTGTTTACATAAAGTCTAAATCTTTGATTTTTTTTAAGACAAAGAAATGTATTCATAAATATATTTTTTGGTTGCATTTTGAGATATATATATATTTTGCAATTTTTTTTATTTCTTTTTTAAGAAATGAAAACATATTTTTTCTTTAAAATAAAAAGAATTTAAAATAAAAATATTTTAAAAGAAAAATAAAATATTTTTATTTAAAACCAAAGAATAAATATTTTTATTTTTTTAAACAAAATAATGTATTTTATTTTTAAAACAAAATAAAATGTTTTCATTTTAAAACAAAAATAAATATTTTTATTTTAAAATAAAAAATATTATTTATTTGTTCATGGGGTTAGACAATCTTTTTTTGCCTTACCTAATTACTTTATCCAAAATTGACATTTTGATAGTCAATTTAATGGTTTTCGAGCCTTCTGAGCATGATGGTAGGGTCAGATTTGACCCAAAATGCTTTGAAATGATGGCTCCTTGCTGGATTTGGTAATGAATCTCCCAATTCAAATTGTTGTAGATCTAGTCTCTAATGTCCGTTTCAAGCGAAATAAGGGGTAGATCTAGTTGTCTCAGCTGCTCTGGACTCAATAGTGAGCTCAAAATCTCTCCAGGAAGCTTCAAGAAAACCTGTAACTAACAAGTCAATGTATGAACCCCCCCAAAAACTGATATTTTTTTCACACCTTTTTGATTCTCCAAATCATATGAGGATGCAAGAGAAGAGCATACTTAGTTTTTCTCAACACTCAGATTTCATAAAGGAATGCTAACCCACAACTCAAATTTGGCTCTGATACCATGTGAGATTTGCTGACTAGCCTATCAGGAATCTAATGATTGAAGGAAAGCAAAACCAAAAATATGAGGAATAAACTATATTCCTCTAAAAAATGCAGAGCTATATTTAGCTTGAGAAGTTGAGAATTACAAAAGAAATATCTTGGTTATATAGGTCAAGGGAAGAGAGAGATGCAACCAAATTATGACAAGTTTTGGCATCCTATAAAGTGTGACAACTCATGTCATTAAAGGCTCAACCACCTTATCCCTATGTAAACTTAAGCCAGTGTGAAGAAGACTTTAGTGGAGAACTAGCTAAGAATGAACTAGTTAGATAAAGTACCCCTTTCACACTAACATATATATGTATATATGTGTATGAACACACACACACACATATATTGTTTAAATATTTTATTTTAAGAATTAACTCTTAACTTAATAAAATTTGATTTCATAACATATTTAATTTAATCCTTTAATTTAATTAGACTTTTATTTTATTAACCAAGCGTTCCAACACAACACTCGAAATAAAATGAAAAATCAACCCAAGCACATGTCTCAGACATGACTCTAAGATCAGTCCAAAAAGTATCAATTGAAAGCATGACAAAGGTTAAACAACCACACATAAATGAAACGATACCAATAGACTTACTGACGGGGTGTAACAATAAAAATTCATCCTTGAAAAGGATGATAGCTCGAAGTGGGGGACCCAATGTAACCTCTGAAACAACAACTCCATTAGGCTCTAGTGCACTCAGACCTGATAAATAGATGGAGTCGATGCCTCATACTTACATCCTATAGCAAAATGAAGTGTCAAGTATGTGCATATTGATATAAACAGTCACACCGTGATGGGGAAATGACAAAGTCGCAAGGCTCTTGCAAGTGAGTGATGCGACATTTTCCCCATCACCAACACATAACAACTAATATCACAATATGATAGCTCATACATCTATCCATACATAACGTCATCATATCCATGATATACAACAAGCAATCAACTAATCTACTAAACATGATATAAATAAGAACATCAGATATCACATTATCATTGAACTAACATCATAATGTCATCAATATCACTATGCTAAGCATCAAAATGTTATCAAACAGTCTCAACAACTACTCATCAAAATATCACCATGTCTGAATAGTATCCAATAGAGTTTTAACGTTTATCAAGCAATAACATAAAGTCAAACAAAACATCATATAGTCTAGATGAAATCCAATATGTTATTCAAACATAAGCAAATTGAGGGGGCATCACACAATGCAAGGCCACAACAAGTAGAGTATTTTATCACCATGAAAATGTCAAATTCTCTACTTGTAATTTATAATATCTAAGTATTATGCATGTAAATAATCTATCATGAAGGTTCAAATTCATTAAAGAACACAATGTTATCACATTTTCTTGATTGTCAATAATAATAATATATTCATAGTTCACTTACAACTATTTTATATTTCTAGTCTATCCTAAATAATTCTAAGACTTTACATCTTGATTATAACTACATTTTTACAATTTTTTCTCCTTTAAAATTGCATTGGTGCACTCTATTCACCTTTCATTTATCTTGAAAATAATGCAAGACATTTAATAGAGTATTGTATTATGATTTATTTTTTCAAAAACTAAATTCCATTAAAAAATATTAAGATTTTAAGAGATAATTTCATATCTAAAACTTGGATGTCTGAATATAATTTCTCAAATTGAAAGGAAGGTAATGTATGTAGACTTTGTATCAATATGGCATGGCAAGGTGCCCCTCTATTGGTATTAAGGGGTTTTCTTGTATATGGTACTATTACTTTGCAATGTAGTCAAAGCTCCGAACATCACAAACCTTAAAAATAAGCTTAAATTTTCTTTCATATGTATCAAATTTCTTGTAACTTTAAAACTTCAAGAGTAACTTCAAAGTATATATGCATGTGTATGCATACAAATATACTATATGGGTGGGTGCATGAAGCTAGTCGCACTTTTGTGGCCAAATGGGAAAAAAAAAATGGAAAGAGATAACGCGCTCGCGTTATAACGCGAGCGCGTTATTTGATTTTAAAAGAAAAAAAAAAGTCAAATCATGTTTCTTTCGCGTTTCGACTCATTCCGCGACCAAAACCCTCACTTTCACACTCAGCGTTCTAGGAAGGATTCATTCATCAAGAGCGGTTGGATTTTCTCTACAAATATGGTGCCACGATGACGAAGAGATGCAGGACGTAAGTATTGTTTACTATTTGTTTTGAATTTGTTAGTTTAAAATTGATTTTGTTTGTTTTAGGTTAGATTTGATTGTTTTTTTTTAAATCTTTAGGAAATCCTACAAATCCTCAACAAGAAGAGGAGGTAAATCCTCAACAGCAAAATCCTCAACAAATCAACCTCAACAACAAAATCAAGCACTCCCCATTCTCGAGTTTCCTCCAGCGCTCGAAGGTGAGGAGTGAAATTGAAATAATGAAAACAACTTGAGGGATCTTGTCGGTGGGTTGAGTGATCCAAATACTTCAATACGGAAAATGCTACTTAAATTCATTTAAGAAAGACATGTTAAAAATGTAGATGCTGCAATCACCCAACAAATATCTGAATGGAAAGATATGAGGCAGACAACTAGGGCATATTATGTAGACAAATTATTATATAAACAAGTAAAAGATTTAAAAATTACTAAAAGTGATTTGTGCTCTCTATTCACTGACCCTAAAACAAATCAAAATCTTACCCTCTGATGCAAAGAGGTTTCCTATCCATTGGTGCCACCACCAATAGATTAGGACCTTCTTTTGGGATAGGTGGTACATGGTCTTTAATTACCCACCATGCAATAATTGTGAATTCCCACAATATTTCCTAAGAAAAATATACTATGAGTTCATCATGAACAAATCCTGAATTATTTTGGTATAGGGACTTCCAGTGGAGAGGTGGGGGGTCAGCTTCGGGATAGGCCCGATGCCATGACCCGGATCCCTACTGGCGGCAGGGAGACGACCTCTCGCTAGGCCACCTTGTGAGCACATTGTTATGCCTATCGTTGCGAAGGAGAGTGCTAACGTAGAGACATTGTAGGCGATCAACACTTTGAACCGGAGTGTCATCCATCATATTAGCCCTATTCCATCTGGTAGCCATCCGGGGAGTCTTCGGGTGGTGGCCTTGAATATGTGTGTGATATTGTGGGAAGCTGACTTGTTAAGTATGACCCTCTGGAAGCACTTCGGAGGTGCCTCGCAAGATCATATGCTACTATGGAAGCGTCAGGTATGCATCTGAGGATGGAAGGACGGCCCGACATTTTGCATGATGCATGGCATTATTTTCGGGTAAAATTCAGCATGTTCATTAGATTTAATTTATTAGAAGGTACGATTGTGAAATGCAAGATTAACTAATTTAGTTTTATTATTTTAATAAAGTGGGTCCTGATGTGAGAGCTGGATTTTCGATCATCCACCTACCATTTTTGTAGTACACTATCGATTGGGGTATGTAAGTGGTAAACAATTATAAATTTGTACATGTGTTAATGGCATTGTTTCTACGAATGGTATTTTAATATGTGTGATTTTGGATGTTGAACAGGGTACTGATGGAGGTTTCAAGGAAACACCTTTGAGTGCCAGTAGATTTGATCAAACGTTCACAGAGGTAATATAGAATTTTTAAAAGAGAACTTAAGTAATGAATTCTAAGTTTAATAGATTTGTGTAGTTTATATTCATATTGTTGACATTACGTTGCATTACATAGATCATTCAAAATCAAAGCATTACTTCAAATCCGATAACTAATAATCATAAATATATCTGTTTAATACTTGTACTCAAAGTTTTGTTCATTAGATCTCATACATTATAAGTCATGACGTGGATCGCTATTGTAACTTTTTTGTGATTGAATAATTTGTTGTTTTATTTTTAGATATTGGTGATAGAAACACCTCCAAATGTTATGAGGGCAATGGATAGTGTTTCCTCCACTATACAATCCCTCGATGGCTACGATGAAGGGAGGTATGAGGCAAATTACTAAATTTCAAATTTACATTCGGTGACCATCAGATGAACTGGTTCTGGTGAAAATCAAACCATTATTGATTAGTAGTTTAATTTCTATTTGGATGGTTTATAAAGGGCTTGAGCATACCTCAACATGGGCATGTGAATATTTCCCTCATGGAGAGTAATCATGAGATGGTAGTAAGTGATTATTTTGTTAAATATATTAATTTTTATAATGTAATTTCCTATATATTAATGTCTTTATTATTGTAGCTCCCGGTTGAAACTTTCACCAAAGGAGCTAAACACTAGGAGGGCGGTGGGAACACTTCAGTACACATGAAATGGGCTGTGATTCCTATAAGCTATCGAATGTCATGAAAGGAAAATAAAATTGTATTTGAATAGAGAATGGAGAGAAATGAATTTTGAATGCCACATAGCCTTTGTTGTATACCTACATGGCAATTTTGTACATATTTTTGTATTGGATATGGCTGACATTCTATGCCTATATGGAATTCTTGTAAACCTATATGGCTATTTTTTATATATTTTATACTTATATCAATAGATATTGATGTATGCCTATATGGTATTTGGTTAATACAAATACTTTTTGTCGATGGTGTCCATATTTGCATTATAAATTCATGGTTCAATAGATTATGAGTTATGTGTATTCAGAGTCTTATACTTTACAACTTACGCACATATACTTTTGACTTAGAACTGTGAACATCAAAGCTGTGAAAATTTATGTTGGAAGTCAAATGTAAGCTAATTTTGCAATTCTCAATTCTTGCATACCCGATCTTATGGACTTATTCCTTCCTAGCACATATTGTGAATATTTCTCATTTGGTGCAGAAGACAGATTCCTCATTTTTGAACCACTCATAGCAAAGAGATTCACAATAAGACTTTAGCATTGGAACAATACTCCATACTTCTCTTGTCTAAACCATAAAGGATTGAAAATTCTTAATTTGATGCAATGATAGTCGTGAGATGAGAATTTATATAACCATGCCTATTTTGAAACTTTGCATCTAATACTACATCAACAAGAACTTAAGAAGTGTTGCATAAGAGTGTTAAGGTTTGATAGGCCTTCTCTTCCCTAAGGGAGGAGAGCCTGCATCTTGAATTTTGAACAAAATTTTAAGAAGCAAACATTTTACCTAAAAGCTTCAAACCTAGATGACATATTTGGCTAAGTCTATCTTGAAAATAATCAATGCGTTCAAACTCTAAAGGAAATTCTCCCTGAAAAGCAAACTTTACCCTTTTTCCCAAGGAAAGAAATTGCAACAAGTTGCATGCAATTTATTTTATTTCTTTCTCACAATTCCTGGTCAATCATTCATGGCTCAGAATAGTTCCGTTCCAAGGCAAGGACACCCAAAAAATCACTAAGATTCTTCTACGATCCGCAAGAAAAAAGTTTTGGCTCTTTCACAATGTAAATAATTATGTAACACTATTTTCTTGTTTGCTTTCCACACAAAAAAATGTTCACACTTTTCAGATTGATCAATGATCAATAATGGCTGATTGTAAACACTTGACATTTTTATGTTTGAACTTTAATTTATAATTTTGTATCATGACATTCGGGTAGATCACTAATATTTTAATATTTCAGTATGAAAGTGGTGGTGTATTTTTCTATGTTATTTGACTATTAATATGGTGGTGTATGCTGAACTTGATTACTGCTGTAAATATGTATATATTTTTTATTTTTATATGTTTTTGTATTATTGAACCCAAAATGAACCCAACCCCAATTTTATTTTTTCCCAAACTGGCGAATCGGGTTCTCAAACCCGATCCCGAACCCAAAACCGAACCGGTAACTTAGTAAAAAATAGATTTTTGTAGTTTATATTCATAATGTTGATTACATTGCATTGCTTCACATTTCATAACTAATAACTAGATGCTAATAGATGACAAAATTTCAATTACAATATAGTTTTTACAAAGTCAACCTAAGCAGTTATGCAATTACTTCACATTGCATAACTAATAACTAGGAGCAACTGCCAATTGCATTTGGTTGTCATGACATTCTATGAGACCACATTTCTTTGAGGCATTTTTTCAAACACTTCACTGCCTTGTCTATACTACCACATTTTTCATACATGTCTACCAAAGCATTTTGTCAAATAGTTGAAGTGTTGCCTTGTTGCTATGGCTGAAAGCCTAAAGCAAGTGCTTTCGAACAAGCTATGGATGGTTGGAAAAAACCTATCGAAAGCATAATAGTAAGCAATATCATAGACAAGGCAGTGAACTCTTTGAAAAAATGCCTCAAAGAAATGAGGTCCCATGACCTGATGGAATGCCATGACAATCAAATGCTTTTGATTGCCGGGCTGATGCAAGAAGTTGGGTACACAAAAAGCTCAAAAAGTGGAAATATTTTTGCTTTTTTTTAGAATTTGTCACACTTGGACTGAAAAATTGAGGCACTTCCACAATAAATCTTAAAAAAATTCATTAATATGAAATTTATCATTTTGAATCTAGTTTCCAAATATGTAAATTATTAAAATACCCAGTTTATAGAAATTACATTTTGATAAGGATCTATAAAAACCACTTTTTAAAAGTCCCTGTTTTTTTACCATACCAAGCAGGTGTACAGACAACACTTTTTGACCCAAATAAAATTATTTTGCTAATTCCTTTTAGGAAAAGAGAGCTAACAACATGAAGTTTGGTTTGGACTTTTTATTGTAATTTTTGGTTGAATATTTTTTTTTTATTAAATTTTTATTGGCCTTAATTGATGTTTTTTCAAATCAACGTGTACGGACAACATAATTGGAACTAAACAAAATATTTTTTGACTCTTTTTTTTTATTGTGTAGAGAATTGTCTGAAGTTTGGTCCCATATAATTTTTTTTACAAGAAAATCAACCAATAAAAAGTTATTAAAAAACCAAAAAAACCTGATATTTCAAGTTTAAGGACTAGTTTGCTTAGAAATTAATTAAAAAATAGCAAATGTAATCCAATTTTAACAAAAATTATATATTTAGAAAGTAGACATTGTGTTCTCTAATGGGTTTTAATTTTATAGACTCATTCAGAAAAAAAGTCCATCATCTATGTTGTCAAAGTTGGACATTCTTCTTCAATTTGCCTTAGTTTTTTAGTTGCAGGTCAAAGGCTAAGGCTCGGATTGCCAAGCCTTTTCCGAGCCTAAAACTGAGGCAGCATGTGGGTTGGAAATTTTGAATTTAAAAATTGCATACACGTTTTTACAAAACGTGTACGCGTTACAAAATGCATATGCGTTCCTTACTTTCTTGATTATTTTAAAAAATAAATACTTTTTAGAAATGGCGTGCACATAAGCGTTAATACCCCAGCGTTTGATTCAAAATACATTAAGTGTTCTAAAACGATAAGCGTTTTTTGAGTTCAAAGCCTTATGCGTTTCAAAATCAATGCCAGCGTTTCTAAAATATTTATCTTTAAATAATTAATTTTATAATGTTACTTATAAAATGTGTATACATTATATAGCAGCGTCTGCTTTGATGGTGCCACACATTTTTCAATAGATACCGTAGCGTTTTTCGTGAGATTTTTGGCGAAACTTCCCTCTTAGATTGTACCCAACTTCTTGCTTTTACCACGTCGCGCTTGTTTCCATCACCGAGACCTCATTTCTTTGAGGCATTTTTCAAAGAGTTCACTACCTTATGCATGCTAACATTTTTCATACATGTCTATCAAAGCATTTATGGCGGTTTATTTGCCTTCTTTTGCTATGGCTAAAAGCCTAAAGCGAGAATTAACTTTCGAACAAGCTATGGATGCTTAGAAAAATCTATCATAGCATAATAGTAAGCAATAGCATAGACAAGGGAATGAACTGTTTGAAAAAAATGCCTCAAAGAAATGTGGTCTCATGGTGGTGGAATGCCATGACAAGCAAACTGTTGTGGATTGTCATGGCATTCCATTAGTGCCATGAGACCACATTTCTTTGAGGCATTTTTTCAAACAGTTAATTGCCTTCTCTATGATACTACATTTATCATACATGTTTACCAAAGCATTTTATCAAACAGTTTGCTTCCTTGTTGCTATGGCTAAAAGCCTAAAATAGGTTCTTCCAAAAAAGCTATGGATGCAAGTGGAAAAAATCTATCAAAGCATACTAATAAGCAATAGCATAGAAAATGCAGCAAACTTTTTGAAAAAAAGCCTCAAAAGAAATAATGGTCTCAATGGTGGAATGCCATGACAATCCATGTAATTTCTTGTCATTACCATTAAGTCCTTTAACCCATCACCATGGAGACCTCATTTCTTTGAGGCGACCCTCAAAGAGTTCAACTACCCTTGTCTATGCTAACTTACATTTTCATACATGTCTATCAAAGCATTTTATCAAACAGTTCATTGCCTTGCTGCTATGGCTAAAAGCCTAAAACAGGTGCTTTCCAACAAGCTATGGATGCTTAGAAAAAATCTATCATAGCATAATAGTAAGGAATAGCATAGACAAGGGAATGAACTGTTTGAAAAAAATGCCTCAAAGAAATGTGGTCTCATGGTGGTGGAATGTGGTGCAGGGGCACCCAAGCTCCTTAGGGGTCAGTTCAAGAGCCAGGAGGTTGCAGGAGTTAGGAAGACCTGTCAAGCATTCCAAAGCATCAACTATAACATCTTGAAGCCTATAATGGCTTTTGAAATGCATAAAAACATTAAAGAGGTCAAAAGTCCTGAGGGTCCTGATAAGGACCCTAGGACCAAAATGCAATGTAAGTGGACCAGTAGTGTCCTAAGGGTGTGGGTAGGTCTATAAGGATTTAATTATATCAATCAAGGTTAAATATCAAAGGTTAGGTAGTTTTTAGGTTGTAGGAATCAATAAAATAAGAGTTGGAAATTCAAAATTTGAAATCTAACGGCTAGTTGTGTTTGGGCGGGTAAGTAGTCTTTAGGAGTTTTTAACAAATTTTATGTAATAAAATCAATCCCAATTAGTTGGGACAGTTGGGGAATGAGTCTAAAAAGTTTGAGAAGTCATTTGTACAGAGGTTGGGTTGTTGGTGCAAGTACTGTACGAACTGCTACAGGAAAATCAAGAAAACTTCAATCTTTTTGCATTTTTCTTGTGCTCTTTTGATGATCTATTGATTTCTATTGAAGATTTGTTCAGTTGGATGGTTTAAGGACTTGTATCTACTTGCTTTGAAATCATTTGAATGTCCTGAAAGCAAAAACAATCAATTCTTTGTATATTATTTCTGACTGTCCTCAAGGAAGTGCAAATTTTCACCTTTTTTTGAGGGTTTTCATGGATGTTTGATCCATTGCATGAGGGAATGATGCTATAACTTGTGAAATGGATCTCTTATAACATGTATAATACAAATCTAACAAGCTAATGTGCAGGTAGGGAAGATTATAAGGTGTACACCGAGTTTTAGCAAGGAAAAGGGCATGAAAATGGTGCCTAAGGTACAACAGTAGGAGATCTACCTTAACAAGGGGTAAATCTTTGAGTTGGGATTGATTAAATATGTTTTCCTAATGGTGAAAAGTCCAAGAATAGGTTCTAGAAGTGTTTGGAAGGTTGGTAACTAAAAAGCCCTAGTTTTAGAATAATTTATGGAGGGCTTTGTGTTTGAGGGTGTTGAGGGCACCATAGAAGCTTAAAAGCTTGAAAATCCTTGGTTTGGGAACATTTTAAGATACTGTTGAAAGTTTCATAGTCAGGGGATAAGATTAGAGAGAGGTTGCTTTGAAAAAAGAGGGCTAATTAAGCCTTGATTTTGTGGAGACAACAGGTTTTGGGAAGGATGATCCAAAACAAGTGCCATCAGGAATCTAGTATGTTGTTTAGCATCTTAAACCACAACTGAATCAATCATTAGATTGTAGGGTCCTTTGAGGAAGTTGAGTGAAAGTTCAAAAAAATCCATTGCTAGAGGCCTAGTTGGGCTAGTAGCCTAGTTAAGGTGAAAAATTGAGTTTGTGTCTAAGTCAGAGGCTTGGGGTTTTGTGGTCATTCAATACAATTTTTTTGAGTCTTTTAAAATATTTCCAAGGGTTTGGGTCCATAAGAGAAGGATTTGTGTCACAAGTGAGCCATTTAGGCATTATCTCCACAGGGGTGACTAGAAGAGGTTTGAGAGAGCTTCACTGAAATCCTTGAAATCATTGTATGTTTACAAAAGTCCCATAGCCTTTGCATCAGAATGCCATGGCAAACAAATTGTTTTGGATTTTCATTGCATTCCATCACCATGAAACCACATTTCTTTGAGGCATTTTTTCAAACAGTTCGCTGCCTTGTCTATGCTATTGCATTTATCATACATGTTTACCAAAGCATTTCATCAAACAGTTCACTTCCTTGTTGCTATGGATAAAAGCCTAAAATAGGTGCTTCCAAAAAAGCTATGGATGCAAGTGAAAAAAATCTATCAAAGCATACTAATAAGCAATAGCATAGAAAAGGCAACAAACTGTTTGAAAAAAAGCCTCAAAGAAATGTGGTCTCAATGGTGATGGAATGCCATGACAATCCATAGCAATTTTCTTGTCATGGCATTCATCATGCCATTCCATCACCATGAAACCATATTTCTTTGAGGCATTTTTTCAAAGAGTTCACTTCCTTGTCTATGCTAACACATTTTTCATACATGTCTATCAAATCATTTTATCAAATAGTTCATTTCCTTGCTGCTATGGTTAAAAGCCTAAAATAGGTGCTTTCCAACAAGCTATGGATGCTTAGAAAGAATCTACCATATCATAATAGTAAGCAACAAGTTGATGCAATACAAAGATTGCCAAACCAATCAACAACTCAGGGGACTCTTGTCCCAAACTCATCTTGGAGAAGATCAAACAAAATTTCAACATTTCATCAGAAATCTACTTTTCATCCACTCAAATTCTCTTATCATTCATCATTCATCCTTCCACAAATTTGTATTCCAATTGACTCATTCAAAGTAAAAAACCATTTTAGAAAACTTTGATTCAATCAATTAGATCAACATGCATTTAAAAAATACCATTTTCAACAAGGCACTCTTCCTTTCAATCAATTCATTCAACTTGTCCCAAATAGTCAATCCATCATTACAATTGGATTTCAGACTTCTACCAGACCATCAAGCACTGTGAACATCATTATTACAACTGATACAAATCAGGAACTTGCTCTCTTAACTTTGTTTTGACTGAACTTACAATTTCATGTATTATTTTACACCAAGTCTCCTCACTGTCCAACTGTCAAAACAACAAATCTCACTTCTAAACCCTATCCAAGACTCCATACATCCCTTACACCATCACTTAGACAACATTATCCCAAAATCAACTCACCGATCACCGTTAGGTTAGACTTTTATTCTTTGAGCAGTCAAGGCACTACTTCTCAATGAGACATTCATGCCTTAAATCGGGTAAACCAAACACACTAGTTTCAAAACCCAAGATCCAAAACACTTTTAGAGACCTCTTAATGCCCATGTCCTCATATCAAAAACTCAGAATAACTTATATTGAAGAAATAAGCAGTTTTTAGTCTAAACGCTATCAAAAAGGCTACTAAAATAGTCCTAATTTTCAAAGAAGACCCCCTTCAAACATTCCAAAAACACTTAAAACCTCAAAAAATTCATTTTACATAACACAAAACTCCCAATTTATCCATTTTCAAGGATTAAAAGACTTCTTTTTACAGTATATTGACAAACCTTTGTTTATAGGGTGAAAAACTAAAAAATCAATGAGAGTTTCCTGTATAGGCTACATGCAAACCTCAAAACCTCTGGCCAACCATTGGAACATGTCAAAATACATCTGAAAAGGTATTTGGAAACATCTTCTAACCCATGCACTTGTTCTTTCTCCACTATCATGCTGGAAACTATTCATTTTGACTGGAAAACTCAGAATTTCCTATGTAGCAGCAGCTCCTTCAAGGTATTCTTTCTTTTTCCTCCACTCACAAACATTAAAACATAACAAATAACCTATCACTAACCTACTCCACTAATCTACCTAACCTACATTGGTGTAGTGTGGAAATTCCTTATAAGACTCTCAAAACTCAATGCACAGGATTTCAGATCGAACCATAAGAAGAATGCTCAAACAAACATTAAATTCAATGGATTCCTTCCCAAATGGATGAAAACAAATGGTGATTCCCCAACCTACTAGAAAAAATATAAATTTGAACCCTAAACTCTTGCACAATCCGTACAAGTTAAGAAACAACTGAAAAACACAGAAAATAAGCTAAAATAGGGAACTCTTTGTTAATTTAATTCTTCTAGAATACAATGATCTCTTTGCTTGGCCTTTACAATGCTTTTAAAGAAGTTTCCAGCCATCAACTACCTCTTCATCTTCCTTGAACGACCTATGACTCGTCCTCTTCCTTGATTTTCTTGATTTTTTTGTTTTGTCTCTTCACATTCTTTCTTTTTCTCTCTTTTACATATTTAGCATTTTGACAATATTACACTTTCTGCTTTTTCATGCCTTGATTACATTTAATTTTGGAATTACATGGAATTAAATATATTTTTGACAACTTAGCCTTTTGAAGGCATTACATGACCTAGGTGTTCCTGCACCACAAGCTATGGCCTCATGGTTTTTTTTCACATCAACGTGATTTGATTCTCATTTTTTTCACGTGAAAATCAGCATGAACCAGATTTTGTATTATGGAGCTATATTAAGTTTCCACTTCAAAAACCAATCTAACAAGAAGGCATCAAAATGGCTAGTGTACTAAACAAATTCTTATGATTTACGAATAATGTTGATAACTCTACTCTGTTGGCTTCTTTTTTCAAAATCATACAAATTGAACCCTAACATCAATAGACTATGTATATCAAGCTACCATAATTCAAGTTACATCAGGCCCATATCACTGAGACACAGCCTGAACAATAGGAGGAATAGCGTATTTCAACATACTACACTCAAACCCTTAAGGGATTGATCCGGTTGAACGTAGCTCAGAGCGATTCCACGTGTTTGGGTGTGAAAGAGGACCATGCATAGCATAAAAAATTCCTACTCGGATGCATTGGAACAGTTCATTTGGTCACACAAGTTGCAGAATAAAAATTGCACCACCTTGCAACTATCCATTGCTTGCATTTGACAGTTTTTCCATCAACTGAAAATTGGACAGCATGGGAAAACCACTCCAAGATAATGCAAACTGAGAGAGTTTATTGTAGAGGGGCCCAACGCGATCCCATAGGATTAGACAAGAAGTTTATAAGCATCACGGTGTCCGAGTAACCTCATGTTGAAGTTTGCAGCCATTTTTCCCTTTGGACCCTTAAGGGATCGATCCGGTTGAACATTTCGGAAGCGATTCTCGCGTGTTTGGGTGTGAAAGAAGGACCATTCTAAGCGTAAAAATTAAATTTTGAATGTGTTGGAATAGTTTAGTTGAGGTCTACGAGTTTACCAAAGCGAAGAATTGCACTACCTTGCAACTTTCACAATACTTGCACGACACTTTTCCATCTAGCTGGCCGGATTCCACGGAAAACCACTCGAGATATGAAAATTGAGGTTTATTATAGAGGGAGCCCAACATGATATCATAAGGTAGATGAAATTTATAAAGCGTCCGCGGTGTGGAAGTAACCTCATGCTAAAGTTTAAAGCCATTTTGCCTTGAATGACATAAGGGATTGTCCAGATTGAACATAGCTTGGGCGATTACGTGTGTTTGGGTGTGAGGACCGTACTAGCGTAAACATTCCTTTTGGAACCGTTGGAGCGATACGTTTTATTCACCTGAGTTGCATAGCGAAATTACCCACTGCAACTTTCCTTTGTTTCCATTTTGACACTTTTCCATCAACTGAAAATTGGAGACTTCTGGGAAAACCACTTTGAGATAGCGAAATTGAGAGAGGTTATTGTAGAGGGGGCCAACATGATCCCATTAGATCAAACAAGAAGTTTATAAGCATCACAATGTCTTAGTAACCTCATATTGAAGTTTGCACCTATTTTGCCCTTTGGACCCTTGAGGGACCCGATCCGGTTGGCATTAGCTCGATTCCTTGCGTTTGGGTGTGAAAAGAGGACCATTCTAGTATAAAATTCCTATTGAACCGCGTTGGAACAATCGTTTGGTCACACGGTTGTAGAATGAAAGTTGCACCATTTTGCAACTTTCCATTGCTTTCCCATTGACACTTTTCTATCAGGCTGAAGGATGCTGCAAGATGGGCAGGGGGTGGTATGGGTTTTGGGCGTGATCCCATAGGATCAAACAAAGTTTCTAAGCATCCGCGATTGTCCAAGTAACCTCGTACTAAATTTTACTGACCATTTGCCCTTTGGACCCACTTAAGGGATGCGATCACGGTTGAACTTATGGCTTCGAAGAGATTCCCGTGTGTTTGGGTATGAAAGGGACCATTCCTAGTGTAAACATGCCTATTCAAATGCATTGGAACAATCCATTTGGTCAGACGAGTTAGAGAACAAAAGTTGCACGACTTTGCAACTTTTCACAAGGCAAAAAGACACCTAACCTTCAAATCTTGCTTCCAAACTTTTACCAAACCTTGGTAAACTTTATTCATCTTTATTTTGACATGAAAAAAGCTAAAAAACCTTCTTACAACACTGTTTAATCAGATTTCACAATTGCTTGCACTAGAAGACCAAATTTGCTTGTAAGTGCTAAAACACTAAATCGGGTGTAACATGAAAACCACAATGAATCTTTATAGGATAAATACATTTTAGGGTACCCATTTCAGCCTTTAAAAACATATATCATTTTCAAATACACTTATTTTGGAACACATGCCTGTTGTCCCAACTTCTTTGCTTCTAAAGAGATAAAAACGTTAGAAAACAAAGCCTTTTGGTATTTTTTCAAAAGTATGATTGCCAACAACATACAAAATTCACAAGGAATTTTTGAAGGCATATCAACTGATGCAGAGCAGGGTGGAGAAATACAAATTCATACTTAAGAACCAAGAAACCAACTCAGGTTCATATATCTAATCCAGCTTCCATAAGGTCAACACTATAGTCTTCCAATTCACCACTGAACAACTAAAAGACCAATTCCTTAAAGAGAATTGTAAAAACATCTATTTATCATCCAAATAATATGAAAACATGAATGAAATAGAGATCTAAGAATGTACGATTTCGTACAGGTGAAGGAAACTCTGAAAATACAGTAAAATCATAAAATATAATGAAAAATCAGAAATAAAACGTTGAAAACTCTGAATCAAACATTAACCAAACTTTATATATTGAATAATGAGCCTTGAATGGACTTAAAATAGAAATTACAATGTCTCTTGATCTTCCCCAATGCATATGTTTTCCTTTTGAACTTCTATCTTTTTGTCTTCCACTAAAATTGTTAATTTTGGCTTTTGGCAGTTTTTACAACTTTTGCATTTTGCAATTTTTCAATATTTCTTATGCAACTCTTTAAAGAATCCTTCCTAAGACTCACATTACATGATAAATGGTCTGTAAAGCTCTTATTTAACACAAATGACCCTAAAACACTTAAATTACAAGGTTCACCACATGAATCCCCTTATTGATCTTCTTTACATCATGACTCAATTAACCTAATACATACAAAAATGGTATTGAATCCTTATTAAATGAAATAGAATGACCTCAAACCATCTAAGAACACCCTAAATGATCAAATGACCAAATAATAGAAACCACAAGGGTTCAAGTGTTGAAAAAATGGAGTTGGTGCTCCTACTTTCAAAAGTATGATTGCCAACAACATACAACATTCACAAGGCCTTTTTGAAGGCATATCAACCTCCTCAACCGACTACAACCACTTTTCAACTTCTTTTACAAGTGTGACCCTTCAACTTTTAAGTATTTGCAAAATGACAACTTTTGGTTTAACAACATTACATTGTTATGTGCAACTTTTGACATATTGATGTAAATGACTCCATACCTAAACTAGTTACCTTATGATGGCCTCATTACATCATCTTGACCCTTACATTATGAATTTACATACATTTTCACATTTAGGCCATTCAAGGCTTCATTACACCAAATTGACAACATGCTAACATGACATTGCAACCTCATATCCTACCAACCCAGATTGACTTAAAACACTTCCTAATGGTCCTTGTGACCTTATTACAACATTCTTCATGGACTACAAATCAAAATTTACCACTTGACCACCTTGTGGTCCTGATTGTCCTTGGTGCTCCTGCACCATAAACACCCTACTATAACCCTACTCCACTGATCTACAAGCCTAATCTAGTGGAGTATGCTTTATTTCTTTACTTGACTCTCAAAACCTCAAATTGAAGGTTCCAAACTGAATTTCAGAAAATGTGCTCTAACAGTGGAAAAACTCAATGGATGTTCTTCTAGATGGACTCAAAAGAAACCTAATTCTCTGTATTATCTTAATCTACAAAGGACAAGGCCTAAATCTACTGTACAGGCAGTACAAAGCTAACAAAACTGAAAGAAAACATAGAAATTTATGAACAGGGAACTTTTATTGCAAGATTTTGTTCAAATCAGAATTGAGATTTGTCAAGATCATCAAAATAAGGATGTTGCATTGCTTTTTTGGCTGAGATTCTCTTTGATGGCTCAAAAATCAGCATTTTCTGCAAGGAGGGACCAATCAATTTTTACTAGTTTAGTTACAGATACGCAAAGGAAAAGAATAAAAAGAAATAGCTCATCCAAAATAGATGGAAGGCACTTACAGATAGGCATGGCAGTCTCTCAACTTAGTCAGTCTTGGTCATACATCTTCACTGGGAGTTCCAAGATACCTATTGCACACAACACCTCTCATGATATAATTTCTTGAAATTTGAGATGCTCTTATAATGTCTACATCATGAGTGGTCATGATAAGGTTAAATTCAAATGAATAACTTGAAATTGCCTCATCAAGCTTCATAAGCACTTTTGTAATGGCTTAAAATCATAGTGAGATTTTAATAAGATCATCAAAATAAGGATGTTGCATTGCTTTTAGTTGAGATTCTCTCTTGGATTGGCTCATAGAATTTGCATTTTATGCAAGGGGACACCAGTAATGTTTGCACAGTTACATCTGAGGATACACAAAGTAAAAATAAGATGATGACACTATCATCCAACCAGAATACAAGTATAAATTAATAAGAACCATTGTGCATATACCCACAAATTGTCCAATGAACCATCCGGGTCTTCTCTACTCTTTATTGTGTAAGTATTTCTCGTGGTCAGACTCACGGACCTTCCACAAGGTCTTGTTCAAAGGTCTACCCATGATTTTCTCAAACGAACATTGGATGCCACAACAAGGTTTGAGTAATGAAAATCTTACGATGCATGTCAAATTCCTCAAACAACCAATGTTTAACACTCTTATGTGGGTACCTTCTCAACCACGTTCCAGTAACAACAACTGAGCCTGTAGGGTATTCAATGTTTTCTCCATCTATAATTGGGGCTTCCAATTTCTTTTTTGCCTCAACACAACGACACAAGTAATAGTTTGTACCCTCTTTGTTGTCTTCATCTGCAATAACTGCATAAACATGCCCTGCATTTATATGTGTGACATATCTCTTGAAATTAGTCAACATTATGAATACAGTACAAAGTAAGATAACAATATGGAATTTCAAATACTAAGCAAGTAGATATATTACCTGGTTGAACTAGATCTGATACATGGTCAAAGTCGACCGATGATTCCATCTGTGTTAGTTCCAATGCCATGGGAGGGTGATACGTGTGAAGTGGGCTAAGATAACTTGTCAACCATTTGTCAACCCACTCCCCTGACTCACAATCATTCCGGGCTTGCATTGTACATGAAGAACAAAGGCATGCCATCTTATGTGTATCGATACTCCATGAACCTGCATTTGAGCTAAGGAAAGAGTGCAAACTCACTTTCGATCTGTTAGTGTACAACAATCACTCATATGGTGCAATGTTGGTATCATCCATCAACCAAAAAAATATACAAACTAAAGATGTGCCTTCATTACCTAGATCCATCAAAGCATTACACCACTTGATGATTGATTTTGCATCTGTCAACTTTGCATTGTCTTTTTACTTTAACTCTTCTTTTGCTAATGCTCTTTTCACATGTTCCACCGCACACCATCATGCTCCCCACTTTCCATATTCGACTACTCACAGGTACACATATATTTGAACATGTGAGTAGAATACATCCCTACCGCAACCAATTAGAACATCACGTGCATTCTTTCAGGCCATTGCTGCGGTTGTCGACCATATTATATCTTTGACCGTAGATATTCCCCTATGGAGCCAAGTTGTAGAACATCTAGAAGCAACCTTGCATGAACTATAGAGAATGTGTGCAATCATCACTAATATAAAATGATACTCCCTCAATACCTTCATTTCATCCTCTGTACTTTCAGCTGCATGTATGAATGTTATGTGCACAAATATCAAAACCTGTGTGGAGTTGTAATACTGTGACTACACCTCATGTTGTGGTTGTAGAGTGTATTTTTCTACAAAGTCAACCACTGATACTATGCTACCAAATGGAAGGTCTTGCATAGCTTGAATTTGTGTCCAGCCATCCGAGGGCTCTATGGGTATGCCTTGCATGTACTCCTTTTACCTAATTCTCACAAAACATGAGGACTGAACTGTACAGAATATTGAATAACCAACTCCTCCTTTTGCTTCGGACCCATCTTTTTGTAGCATATGCCATATTTTTATACTTCCATCTACTAGTTTTTGTCCCGCCTCATATGTGCTTTCCATATGTTGACATACTAGCGATGGATTTGCAAGCCACTGCAACACTTGCATGAACCATCCAAGCATGTTGTCCTATAGAATATTTGGCCATCCTATATTTCACATAATTTTTTTGATAAGGGCTCTCTTGAAGATTTTGGTGGGGCTTCTATGCCACAATCCTGCAAAACATCATTAGTATGCAAATGTAAACATATAGAACGATAAACATCATAATGGTTAGAGAATTCAATATGTAGTTTATAGCAACAAGTAGTGCGTGTGTGATTTATCTTGACATAAAAAGGTTTAATCATTTCAAAAAATCTTTGAGAAATATTAATTTGAGGATAATAATTTTGAAATTTATGAAAAAATTGGGTTTGAGTCATATCCAAAAAATGCTTTGGATGTGGCTCACAGTTTCGACTACAGATTCTCCTTCTTATGACATCCCTTTGATTGGGAGATGGCCTTGTATTATTCTTCCAATAATCTTCAATTGGAGTGTTCTCAATGCTTTAATAACTTTTTTTTTTTTATCTTTGTGTGTAATCTCCACGAGAATGCCCATAATTCATTTAATTCG
>VDFB02020856.1:0-16133 GCA_007258455.2 Sequoia sempervirens
TTTCAATCAAATAAAAGGGGTGAACGTATTTTCTGATATTGATCTCAAATCAGGATATCACTAGTTGTAGATTGTGGAACGAGATATTCATAAAACAACATTTCGCACTCGATATGGTCATTATGTGTTCAATGAATTCTGATTGTGTCTTGCACTATGTGGGCTGAATGTATGTACCTCCTATAGAGGGTCTTCACACCCTAATCTTGATTGAAGCCCATCGATCACCTTATTTGGCACATCCTGGAGTTAAGAAAATGAATGCCGATCTGTGCTCACTATAATTTTGGGCAGGATTGGAGCATGATATCGCTGATTTTGTGGCTAGATGTCTAGAATGCAGAGGGTTAAGGCTAAGCATCATCATTTGAAAAGTTTGTTGCAACCTCATCTTGTTCCAGAATGGAAGTGGGACATTATCTCTATGGATTTTATTGTCGGCTTGCCTATTTCTTCCAAGCGGCACGACGCTATCATGGTCATTGTGGACATATTGACCAAGGTATCCCATTTCTCTCCTATATGATCTTCTTATACTGCTTCTTTGGTAGCCAAGGTGTTCATGGAAGACATTGTTCGATTGCATGGGATACCACGAAGAATCATTTCTAACAAAGATTCGATATTCACATCTGTGCTATGGACATCTTTGTAGCGGTCCTTAGGAACTCAATTGAACTTTTGTTCTACCTACCATCCAGAGATAGATGGTCAAACTGAGAGTCAATTAGGTGCTTGAGGATATGCTCTGCATGTATGTCATGGACCAGCAATCACGTTGGGAAGATTATCTGCACTTGGTCGAGTTTGCCTACAACAATGGTTACCATAGTTCAATTGACATGGCTCCCTTTGA
This sequence comes from Sequoia sempervirens, assembly GCA_007258455.2. Taxonomy (NCBI): domain Eukaryota; kingdom Viridiplantae; phylum Streptophyta; class Pinopsida; order Cupressales; family Cupressaceae; genus Sequoia; species Sequoia sempervirens. Next base: position 857 of record VDFB02020856.1, read on the forward strand.
GGCTTTATACGACTGTCCTTGTTGTACCCCTTTGAGTTGGGATCAGTTAGAGGAAAGAGTTCTTCTTGGACCCGAAATGCTTCAAGATATGGAACAACAGGTAGCTCGCATCCGAGAGCATCTTGTAGTAGCTCAAGATAGGCAAAAGAAGTATGTTGATGCACATAGAGTTGAATGGTAGTTTGCAGTTGGTGATTGGGTGTTTCTTCGAGTATGTCCACAGAAGAGTCGTATTCGTTATGGAAAGGGTTCTAAGCTTGCACCCTACTTTGTAGGGCCATTTGAGGTGTTAGAAAGAATTGGTCCTATTGCCTACCACGTAGCCTTGACACCCATTCTATCATGGATTCATGATATTTTTCATGTTTCAGTTCTTAGACCATACTATCCTAATGTTACTCACGTACTTGATTGGAATGCTCTATAGGTCGAGGACGAGCAGCTAGCTCTCAAGCCCATCGTCGTGCTACAGCATTGGAGACTCACCCTCAGGGGTAGAGATATTGAACAGGTGCGGGTTTAGTGGGACCTGAATGATGAGACTTCAGTGACATGGGAGGATGCATCCCATATTAGAGAGGCTTACCCATATTTATTTATTGGTTTCCAAGAGTAAGCCATGTTCTAGGGGGGGAGGATGTAATACCCCTCATGTTGTTGATACTCTTATGTGTTGGTTTGGTACTTGGTTTGTGATGGTGATTAGTTCACCAACTTGGTTGTGTGTCGATTCATAGTTTGGTTGGTTTGCTACATTTGATATTACTTATGGTGTTGGATGATACATTATGTGGTGGTTATATTATTTGGTTATGCTATGGTTTTCTTTAACATTATATGTGGTGATGTGATTTTATGTTGCTATAGTTTCTGATGTGTTTGATAGTGAGTCATGGTGAAAGGACGAAGTAGCATCACTCATTTGTGAGCACCTTGCTACCCCATGATTACCTTTCATAGTATGTCTGCAATGGAGATTTACATGCTACTTGATATTTTTTTATATGTTGGATGCAGGTATAGGACACTAACTCCACCTACTTGTCATGTCTGAGCGTGTCCCATAAACCCAATAGGTATGATCTTAAAAAGGGAGTTGATAAGGAAGTATCCTCATCCCAAGTCTATCACCTCGTTGTGAGTCTTTTGGTGTCGTGGTCTTGACCTTGTCCTTGTCTTTGTATTGTTTGGTGGTTGACTTATTTATTTTATTTGTGGTTAGTTGTTATTTAATTTATCGTTATTTTATATGAGATTAATTAATGTTATTTTGTTGATATGATTAATTGTATGTAATTATAATTTAGTTAAATGTTGGATTTAAAATATTGTAAATTAAAATTTATTTATTTAATTAAAAGGTATAAAGTAATTAATTTAAATAAATAATGTTTTATGATAATTGTGAATTGTCTTTTTCAAAATATTAATATTAGAAAATTTAAGGATAATATCATGTGAGGATAAATGTGAAATTAATGAATTTTTAATTAAAATTTGTGAGATAAGTGTGAACTTTTAAAGCAATAAAAAGAACCAATGGATGGGTTGGTTTTGTTTTTAAAAAAAAGAAAGAAGATCTTGATTTATTTTTCCTTATTTTATTGTGAGAAAAGAAAAGTTTCTACACAGGGTATGTGCAGGATTATAATGGAAAAAAATAGGCCCTATGGCAAAAATTTGGAAAATCAAAGTTAGCAATCCTGACGAAAAAAATTGAATAACAACAAGTTATCTATATTATTTCAATACTATGTAAGAATAGAATCTGTAGTAAATTGAATTCTAGTTTAAACTTAGGTTTGTTTTAAAAAAAAAAAGAAATCTATTTGGTGGAAATTTAAAATTTCAATGTAGTAGTACTTAAATTTCAGTGGAAAAAATAAGAAGCAGGTGTCCGCTCACCAATTCCCAACCACACAATAAAATGATAATATTTTATATAAGATTTTAGATATAAATAGATGACTCCATGTCCCAATGTGATGCATATTTTTGTAATTTTTTTTCTAAGTAAATAATTAATTATGAATTTTTTTTATTACAACTTTAGAAAATATAAAACTCGTATGTTCCGCCACCTTAACTTGGTCAAAAACTTCATGAAATTCATTTTTCCTTTTTTAATCCTATATTATGCAAAGCATAGAAAGGGACACATGTTTTGGATTCAAAAAATGTGATACCGTTTGAAAGCTATAAATGTTTTTCAATCAGCCTATCAATCAGGACTTTAGTTGTAATTTGAATAGAGAAAAAATAATAATTACTTATTAAATTCAAAGTAAAGCATAATTTATATTGGTAAGCGCAGAATCTTCTTTTAAAACCCTTTTCATTTAATATCAATTTGAGTGAAAAAGTCATCGCCAATATAGCCATCATCATATTGCCACTTTTTGGCCCATCATGATCCCCGCCAAGACATACCCCAATAATACAGAGGAATGGTTTGGTTTGTGTCCGAAAGAAAAAAGATAATTTTTTGTGCTTCTATAAAAATTGTTCTTGGAAGAATAGATTATTGATCCAGAAGTTAGCTAAAAGAAGAAATTGGAGAAGAAACTATAGAGAAAATTTGTTTTCGAAAGAGGAAGAAGAGTTGTCATGCTGGTGGATTCGACATCAAATGAAGGACTCTAGGTTCTTTTGATATATATTTATTGTTTTGGTTTATTAATTCATTTGTTCTATAAGGGAAATATAAATCATGTTTGCCATATTCAAAAATCAATATCTATGTTTTGGAAAAAGGGTTTTGTTGTTGAAAAATTGCTTGTGTTAAACCTTTAAATCTTCTATAGAAAACTATTGTGAAACCTTCTGAATTCTCTTCAACAAATCTAGTTGTTAAATTCTTGTCTTGAAATAAAAATCAATTTATTATGGAATTCACCTGTGTGCCTCGAACATCCTTTAATAATGATTTTAAATTGGATGTGTTTAGATTCTTCATAAGCCGAGCTAGGGTGACCGTGCCCTAGCTCGTTCTCTGTGTGTTGCTCGCTTCTGCGTTGTGGGGGGGGTTTTTCGAAGCTATCGGGGTTGTGGTGGTGGGGTTTTTTCTTTTCTGGAGGCCTTCTTGCTGCTGTTTGGGTGGCTTGTGGGTGGAAGGGTTTTGATCCTTCCCTTGGGGTCTTTTCTTTTTTCCATTTCTTGCTAAAGTGTCCTGGGGGTTTACATGCCTGCTGGGGATCTTGTTTTTTGCTATGCCGGGTGGGGAAACATCTGGGGTTAGCCCCAAATTGGATTTCCGTTCAGCATTTGGTTCGAAGCCTTCGGTGCATGGAGTGAATGTTTTTGATAATACACTATTTTCTTCAGAGATGGAGATGAATGATCTAGGATCGGTTAGTGGTTCCCGAATTACGAAGATTAATGGGTGTTTGGAAAGATGCAAAGAGCAACTGAAGTTGATTATCCCGATGGAAATGCTTGCAGATGATATTGAATACTATTCAAGGCACTCTTTTTATTGCAAGTTCATGGGTTTGAGAGTCTCGCTGCATTTTTTTTTTTTTTTTTCTCAACGGACTTGGATGCCGGAGGGGGAGATGGAGATTAGGCTCCTTGCGAACAACTTTTTTATGGTCTCTTTTGATTGCATGGCAGATCGGAATAAGGTCTTCGAGGGTGGCCCCTATTTTTATAACCAGGTGGGTTTGTTTATAAAGCCATGGCATGCTGGCTTCAACCCGACTGAGGCAATACCGAGTCGGATTCCAGTTTGGGTTCGGCTTAGTTGAGTGTTGGCGGATGACTTGTTGCATTTGGTGGTGGGCTCACTGCTCGGTAAACATGTTGGGTCTTCGCTAAATGCATACATACCATAAAAAAGGTACGAATTTTGCCTACATCTGTAATTGATTTAAGCAAAGTTTCACTGCCAGATTCTGTTGAAGTGAGTGCTAGATCATATACTTGGGTGCAACAGCTAGATTACAAAACCCTACCTTTTCGGTGTCGTCTTTGTCATGAATATGGTCACTTGCAGCATAGGTGCCCTAGGGCTAAGCCTGTGGTGCCCCAACCTTCTCAGCCTTCTCGTAATCCACCTAGGGCTGATAATGGTAAGGAGCCTATTCCGGGTGATGGTAATGGAGATGATGGTTATGTCCATGTTAAGGCTCGCAATAGGAATCGGGGCCAGAAGCGGACCTTGAGGGAGAGGCAGGATGATGAAACTTTTAATAGGTTTGAGGTGCTGGATGATCTCAGCCAGGAGGAAGTGAATCCGGGGTTGTTGAACTTGGATCAGGGAACTTTGGGTACAGGACAGGATGGGCCACCATTGGAGGCCATGCAGGATGTGCAGGAGATTGGGGTTGGGCAGATGGATACAGATCAACAATTGATTGTCCAGACTGAACAAGAATCTTCTATTGGAGCTTTGAAGAGTGGTGGAGGTGGCTCCCCATTGCCCCTGAAAGGTGGCAAGGATGTGGGGAAGAGCTCTTTGGCCTCCTCTCGTTTAGGTATTCAGCAAAATGAACTGAAGAAAGGGGTTGGTGACAGGACTTCCAAGCTGGGAATGAAAAAGGATATGGAGAAGATTAAATTAACTGGGGAAACTTTGGTGGAGTCAGGGTCAGTCAAGACTCTTGATTCACATTTTTCATGCCCCCAGAAATGATCGTTCTCTCATGGAATGTAAGGGGCTTGAACAGTGGCCCTCGACAAAAAGCTGTTCGTGATTTGGTTAGGAATCATTCTTCGGATGTTCTTTTTCTTTAGGAGACTAAATTATCTGTAGATAATATGTTGGCCATGGCTCCTAAGCTGTGGAAATATGGTGAATGCTAGTGTGTGGGGGCTCTTGGTGCTTCTGGAGGGGTGGCTTGCTTTTGGAACCCTCAGAAGATTTTCCCCCTATGGTGGATGTCCTCTAGATCCTCTATATCCCTTGTCGCCTCTTGGTATGAGACTGGTGAGTGTATTCTCCTCTCTAATGTGTATGCTCCTATTGAGTTTTTGGGTAAACAACTTCTATGGTCCCATCTTCATTTTGTTCGTAGCTTAGCTCCTTACCATCCGTGGGTTATGGCTGGCGATTTTAATGCTATTGTGGAATTGTCTGAGAAAAGAGGTGGAATTCCTAGGTTGGAGCCTTCTGCTCTATTATTCAGAGATAGCATTTCTAAATTAAATCTTATTGATGTTCTACCTAGTAATGGTCGCTTCACTTGGAATAATAGGAGAATTGGTGAGAGTTGTGTTGCTGAGAGGCTAGATCGTTTCTTGGTTTCCTGTTATTGGGTTGGAAACTTATGGTCCACTCGATCTGAAATTCTTGATTGGAGAGGTTCTGATCATTGGCCTATTAAGCTTAGTATTATCTCTGCACGGGGGCCTCGGTCTCCCTCATTCAAGTTCCAGCTTATGTGGTTACGGGATCCCACTCTTCATGATTATGTGGCTGAGTGGTGGTAGATTGGTAGACCAACTTTTGGTATGGCAATGTACACATTCTCCAAGCTTCTTCAGTTTGTCAAATATCAGCTTAAAAGGTGGAATCGGCGATGTTTTGGTAATATCTTTCATGCTAAGGTTGTTGCCCAGGAGGAGTTGAATAATATTACGTGGTTGATTCATGAGAATGGGGCCTCTGAGGATCTTCTAAGGGAGGAGGCTAAGACTTTGAAAGTGGTTGAGGAATTTGAATTGCGGGAAGAAATCTATTGGAAGCAAAAGTCCCGGGTTGAATGGTTACAGGAAGGTGATAAAAACACCGCCTTCTTCTTCAATTCTGTGAAGGACAGGAGGCATGGTAATTCCATTCCTATTCTGGTGAATGATAGGGGTGAACGTCTTGCCTCGTTTCAGGAAATCTCTACTGAGGCATCTCAGTATTTTGCTACTTTATTTAGGGAGGATTCACGAGGGGGCTCTGTGGAGGAAGCACAGGTTCTTTCTTGTATTCCTCAGTTGGTCTCCAGGGAGGCGAATGAGTATCTGATGAAAGATATCTCTCTTGATGAGCTGGAGGGGATTGTGTTTCAGATGAAGAAGGGTAAAGCTCCTAGTCCCAATGGTTTCCCGATTGAATTTTTTCAGGAATTTTGGGATATCATAAAGTTGGATCTTTTGGTGGTTGTCCTTGAGTCCCAGAGGAATAAACAGATGCTTCGTGCTCTGAATTCCACCTTCCTTGCTCTCATACCCAAGTGTGAAGGGGCTGATAGGTTATCTCAATTCCGGCCTATCTCTCTTTGCAATGTGGCTTATAAAATCATTTCTAAGTTATTGGCTGAGAGATTGAAGAAGTGGCTTAAAGTGTTGATTTTAGAGGAACAAAGTGGATTTGTGGCGGGTTGACAAATTCTTGACGAGGTTGTCATTGCTATGGAGACCATCCACTCCATGGACAACTCCCACGAGAAGGCTATGTTCATTAAGCTGGATATGGCTAAGGCTTATGACAGGGTTAGATGGTCTTTTTTGCAGAAGATCCTTGTTTCTTTTGGTTTTGGTGAGGAGTGGATCCAATGGGTCATGAGCTATGTCACGTCTATTTCCTTCTCAGTTTTGATAAATGGAGATCATTCTAAACTTTTTGGTGCCTCAAGGGGTTTGCACCAAGGGGATCCTCTTTCTCCATATCTTTTTCTGCTTCTTGTGGAAGGCCTTGGACGTTTGTTGAAAAGAAGGGTGGAGCTTGGCATCATTCAGGGTTGGCGATGGGGTGGAGACTTGCCTCCACAATCTCATTTGTAGTTTGTTGATGATACTGCCCTGATGGGGATGGCTATTGTTAGGGAAGCTACTAACTTGAGGCAGGTGTTGGACATATATCTTGTTGCTTTAGGACAATTGATTAATGAGGAGAAGTCTTCCATATTCTTCTTCAATACGCCAACCCCCATACAGAGAAGAATTGCTAATATCTTGAGGTTTCAGATAGGGGTTCTCCCTTTGACGTATCTGGGTTTCCCAATTTTTGTTCGCCATCTTCCCAAGGGTTCTTGGTAGAATATTATTGATAAGCTCTATGCAAAAGTTAATCATTGGACCCACAAATGGTTGTCTTTTGTGGGGCGGGTTCAACTTCTCAAGTCGGTGGTGCAGGCTCTCCCTACCTACAGATGTATGCTTCAGGTGGCTCCGATGGGTTTTTTGAGGGAGCTGGATTCTCTTGAAAGGCAGTTCTTATGGGTGGGAAGTTTTTCATCCTCCAAGTGGAGCTTGGTCAAGTGGGATGTTGTGTGCAGCCCAAAGCAATTTGGTGGTCTTGGTCTTCGACAGTCTGCGTTATCCGGAGTGGCTGTGGCTGCTAAGCTATTTTTGAGATGGTGTGTGGAAAAGGATCAGTCGTGGGCCAGGATATTATCTCATAAGTATTTCCCAGGGATTCCATGATAGGATCTCCCTCATTACCCTCTTGAGGGGAAAGGTTCAGTGATTTGGAATACTCGTCAGAAGGGTGCAAAGCTTATCAAGGAAGGTTTATTTTGGATTTGTAGACGGGGAACTGAAGCTCTCTTCTAGTCAGATTCTTGGGATGGATTCCCTCCACTTACTTCTCAGTTCCCCAACCTACTTCCTTTGTGCCAAAGATTTCTCGAGGCTAGTTGGGCTAGGGTGAGTGACTTCAAGTTTGTTGCTTCTTTTGGTCAGTTGGAGGTAGCTCATTGGAAGGTCCCGCAATGTGGCCAGATTTGGGACTTGCAGAAGTGCTGAGCTTCACAAGATTCTTCATAGTAGGAGTTGTAGTTCTCTTCTGGAAGAGGATATTCTTGCTTGGACCCATAATCCTAAGGGGGTTTACTCTGTTGCTTCTGGTTATCAGGTGTTATTGGCTCAAAAGCTAACTGGGGTAGAGGTTCATTGGTGGAAAAGGGTGTGGAATAAACTCTCGTGGCCTAAATGCAACTGCTTTGTTTGGACTTTGGCTTGGAATAGGTGCTTGACCTGGGATAACATTCGTAAATGGGGATTTCAAGGACCTTCAATTTGTGTTTTGTGTGGGGGAGTGGAAGAGGATTCTTCGCATTTGTTCTTCCTGTGCCCCTTTGTTGTGCAGCTTTGGCATTGGTGGTGGGAGGTGTGGAAGCTTCCTTGTATTCATGCATGCTCTTTGGTTGAATTCTGGGATAGTATGGGAAGACCTCCTTCTATGGCTTCCTTTTTGTAGGAAGTTTGGTTCATGGGCCCTACCTTTCTGCTTTGGCAGATTTGGCTAGAGCGGAACAGCCAAATTTTTCGTGATCAGAAGTTGGTGGATCAACAAGTTTGGATGTGTATGCTAGGAATGGTGCAGGAGTTAGTTTTAGCTAAATGTGATGTGGTTTTCCTCTTGGAGAGAGGTGATGCTGAGTTGGTGGCCAGACTGGGTCTTCAAGAAATTCATTCATCTTTTGTTAGTTCCAGGAACTGTAGGCATGGGAAAAAGAGGGTTCAACGGGTTGGAAGGTGGTTACCTCCTCCCAATGGATTTTTAAAGATCAATATTGATGGTTCTTCTAGGGGAAATCCTGGGCCTGCTGGAATTGGTGGGGTTGGCAGGGACTCAGTTGGGTCCGTGATTTTTCTATTCTCTATACATGAGGGGGTGAAGATTGTTAATTTCATGGAGGATCTGGCAATTCTTCATGCTATTGAGAGGGCCCTTGCTTTGGGATGGAGAAAGGTTATATGTGAAGCTGATTCATAGATTTTGATTAATCTCTTGAATGAGCGAAAGATATCTGATATAAATTGGCAGTTGGCTTCGGTGGTTCAGCGGATTCTTCAGGTTAGTTCTCGGATGGAGGAGGCATCCTTTGTTCACATCCTGAGGGAGTGGAATCATGCTACCGACTGCTTGGACAAATGGGCCTCTGAGCATGATAGTGGTTGGAAGGTTGAGGATATGGATCAGGTTAACCCTGAGCTGCATCTAGATTTAGACCAGTTCTTGCAGGAGGATAGGAGGATACATGGGGATAGTTGATGTTGTTTTATGCTGTGAGGTTTTCAACTTGTTTTCTGGGGCTGGGTCCCTATTATTATTACATATATTGTAATGCTCTTTCATGATTTCTAGCCAGTTTTAATTTCTTTTTTCAAAATTGTGCTCAAATTTATTTTGTGTGTGAGAAAGAACTAGATTGTTATCATATTATTTATTTTATATTTATGGGAAAAGTATATATAATTGGGCATATTCCTCTCATTCTTTAATATATATATATATATATATATATATATATATTATACATTTTATATTGTGCTTTGGTTTTGGGTAAGGTGAAAGAAATAAAAATTATTAAAAATATCTATAAATTTTGTTTATATATATTATGAGGGGCAAAGTGGGTCGGCTACCGTGATTTCACTGACTCGGGTGGTATCAGGCGAGGGGCCACAAAATATAGTACGATGGTCATAGGCACAACCATGTGGGCTGGCGACCTCCCATAGGGAGGCACGCAATACAAGTTTAGGGGGTTTTGTCTTAAAAAAATGTTTTGAAATCAATTCTATTTAATTTTATTTTTATGTTATTTAGTATATATATATATATATATATATATATATATATATATATATATATATATATATATATATATATTAATAGTAATAGTAATAGATATATATATATATGCATATATACTTACCAGAAATTACAGAGATGCAAATGGGGATTTTTATGATATGAATTAAATGCATAATTTTTAATATAAGCTCTTATTATATTATATATGCTATACACATAAAAGTGTATCATATATATATATATATAAAGATAGTTATTTATGAGATTATGGAATAATTAAATAAATTTTCAATGTTATAGCTTAATCGAGTAAATTAGAAATAAACTATGTGATTTAAATTAGGTTGAATATTCTTGAGTAAATTAATTAATTAATTTCTTGGTGAAATTATTGTGTATTGAAATGTGTTATATAGCATTGATTTACGTAATTGTGTACTCTCGAGATTATTCGTTGAATCAATTGTGGTTTTCTCTTAGTTGGAATTATTTCATGTGGGAAAGCCCTTGAGTTAGTTTATCCTTCTGGAGGAGCATAAGTTACTTGTTAGGGACTTCTAGAGGTGGGGAAATGATGTTTTATATTTGATCTTTTAATTTGATATTTGTACCCATTTTGGATATAGTTGTGACTTGAGTCTACACATGGGTTGTACCATTTTTATGAGTGTTGTTTCATATGATTTTTTTGAGATGGTGTTGCCTCGCGGATGTTCCATTTTTGGTTCAATGTTCTTGCTGGTACAACTCCTTGTTATTGGACTTTATGTTTTGGGTTTCTAGTGAGAGTGGCTCTACATGGGTGCCGATGTACAAAGGGGTTGTTAGGACAACCCATGTTAGAGTTAGAGTAATAAGTGATAACCTAATTAATTAATTAGGGGGTGGGTAGTAAAAACATTAATAAGATAATTATAGATGCCTTGTCCACCTATTAGGGTTTTCATAGACTAAAGGTGGGCTGAGAAAGTCGTGGTTGGCAAGGTCATTGCCTCATCTTCATGAGAGGTTAACAGTTCCACATGAGTCACCCTATGGAGTGACACCTTCAGATAGGTAGTTAGGATAACCATAGATGGAGGCGACACCTTGTGATAGGTTGTCTAGATAATCCATATAAGGCCATGCAATGATACTCTCCTATAGCATTCCCTTTGAGTTGTTTTAATTTAAATCCTCTGGAAGTGGTATATTGTTATGTTTTGGTGATTTATGGTTGTTATGATTTGTGAGTGATTTTTTTTATATTATATTTCCTTTTGTGGTCTCTTTCTTTTCGTGTCTAGAGTTAGTCTTGTGTGAATGTTTGGATGTGCTTGGTCGGGGGTCCTTCCTTATTTACTCCTAGCATGGGGGTGGTTGGGTGGAATGTGATATGCACCCCGTTGGGTCCCTTTGGATGTAGTTGTACCATTCAGTGCAAAGTTTTGTTGATGCAGTTTGATCCAGAGTTCATATTTTATCAGATGTATATTTGTACTCCAGATGTATTTTTTGTATTGATGTATCACTCCCATGTGCATTGGGAAGACTTATAATATAATTTTGTATATGTGTTCATTGAGATGTACTATCATACTGATGTAATGTACTATCGTACCATGTAAATCATTCTTGAACTACCATTTGTAAATATTGTTAATGTTATGTTGTATTTGTGGAAATATGTACTTAATATCTCCATGATTAATTTATTGTATTTGCATGTATGGTTTTATATAGATTATTCTTATCATTTTGGTTATCATTAATGAATGTTTTAAATGATGATATGTGAATGAATGGATACATAATTGGTAATTTAATGTTCATCTATTAACTTTGTTATGAGATAGTTTAGGTAATGTCACCTCATGTACCCCAAGGGACTTCGATGTGCAACTTGAAGCATTGGTTATGTTGGAAAACTTAAAGTGCATTCCTTATGTTTTGAAAAAAAAATTGTTGTGTTCTTAGTTGTTCTTTTGGGGTTTGCGCGACGGGGAATTATAGTCTTTGTTCTGCACATGTGGAAAAATAGCAAATTATCAAAAAAAAAATTGAAAAATATGAGTTTACCAAATATTGAAGTCCTTGATCTAAAAAAAAAAATGAATTTCAATATATACAAAAAATGTTGTGTTATATGGTTGCGCTATGTCTAAATTGTAATTGGTTTGACTTCAAAACTTTATTAAAGTAAAAATATTCAATAAAAAACTATCTAACCAAGTGGAAGCACTAGATATCAAAGTTACAAATCTAAATTTGAAATAATTATAATTTTATCCTTCATGGAAAAAGAGTTATGCATTATACGATGTGTGTCACTTTTTAAAAATGTTGTTTTTAGAAGAAAAAAACCAATTTTTGTGGGAGATGGAAAAGAAGTGCAATCTGATTCCAAAATTTTTGAAAAAAATATCTTTAGAATCTACAGAAAAAATGTGATGAGACTCTAGTTTGCATCATCTTGAAATTCCTCATGGTTTAGCCGCTATAGGTGCCCGAATGTGAATATTTAGTTAAAAATAATAATTTCAGTGTCTAGTTTGGCCAAAAATTGTAAACCCCTATTGTGGGATCACCCAAGTGATGTTAACAATACTTTGCTATTGAACCAACACCACACCCCCGACAACCCGCATAATTTCCATGCTCCACATTGCCATTAGAGAACATAGGTCAAGTCACCGCTCATATAAGTCGACAAGGAAAAGATTTAATTGTGATAAAACTATGCATAGAGAATGATTATGTCTTTCAAGTCTACAAAATGGGTATAATGGAAAAAATAGAAACAAATAACAATGAATATTTCTTACACACAATTGTTTGTCAACATGCCATTTATTCAAAATGTTTCATTTTATCTCTTGCTTTTTCTAACAAATATTGCTAACCTCTTTTACTCTATATCTATATTATTTACTTTATAATGTTGCACATATATAATAGACATTCAAGAAAATTACTGTACTATAAATTCTCTATTCCACATCCTTTCATGCTCAAACAACTTGGCACAACCATCTTTCACATGCAATTCTTAAGTGTTTTTCCAATAGTTTTTTCTAAATGTCTCTACTCTTCTTATTGTGTGATATATGGTAAGAGTCCTTGAGATTTTCCATGGACCTTACCCACTTTTCTTCCTCAGGGGTTTGGCTAGATCCCATGAGGCTTCATGATGCCAATATGGTAGGGAGGAAAATGAGCGTGGGTTTACTGTTTTTGAATTTTATCGTCAATATATTTGTTGCTCCTTATATACATGGACAAATAATGCTAACCTGTTTTATTCTATATTTATATCTTCCCCTTTCTAATGTTGCACGAATACAATAGACATTGAAGAAAATTAGTCTATTATAAATTGCGTATGTCATGTTACTTGTGATTCTTAAGTGCTCTTCCAATAGTTGTTTTGGAATTTATTTGTTTTTGTTTTTGTGTCATATATGCTAAGAGTCCTTGAAATTTTCCATGGACCTTACTTTCCTTTTTGTTCAGGGGTTTGGCTAGAGCCCATGAGGCTTCATGATACCAATATGGTAGGGAGGACAATGAGTGTGAGTTTAGTGCTTTTGGATTCTATCATCGTATATTTGTTGTTGCTTATATACATAGACACACAAATTCTCACACGCACTTTCCCATCAAAAAAACATAATGTATTCTATTCATTGTATTTGTCATTGTTTCCACAACTCTCTTTTCAACATTTTTAGTAGATTACTTATACAAAACTGTTTTCCAGTATCCCATGTATTCAAAATCTCCTAATTTATCTCTTTTTTATTTATAACAAACAATGCTAACCTATTTTATTCTATGACTATATATTTTTCTTTATAATTTTGCATAGAAGCAATAGGCATACAAGGGAATTACTATATTGTAAATAGTCTATTTCATATTCTTTCCCACTCCAACAAGTTGATCCAATGTTGCTCACTCTTGTTGAACACCACTAACATGGCATGTAAGTACAAAACTTTCCTATTATCAATAAATAGATTTCGTTAACCAACTGTAAATATTGTTAATTATTTCGCTTACTTTTTTTGTGCAATGAAATGTGATTCTCCCAAGAATATAACTTTCCATGTAGGAAATTAAGTATACTCAATGACATGCTATGTGATTCAAAAACATGAAACTATTCTTTTCTAATGACCATCTTCCTTTTGTAGGTGGAAATATACATAGTTATAATCATCAGATATGATGTTCATTGGATAGATATTTGCATAGCACATATTTCATTTAAAATGGTAGATATGAAGAACCAAAAGCAACGATCTTACCTTGCAAGGTATGCAGGGAAATGTTATAAAATCTGAGGCATTTTCCATGTCTTTAAAATTCATGGCATTCGTAATGAGATTATAAGTTATGGAATTTTCCATGGGTTTTATACATTTCTGACTACATACCCTGTAGACCAAATGTGCTCTAGTGTGTACATGTCAGATTTTCCATGTGGAAATTCTTTCAATTCAATGCTACGTATGCATTCACTTCAATACAAGTGCTCCACAAAAAAAGGTTTTCCTCTCCCAACTATATAATGCTACCATGTCAATAAATAGATTCAATCGATCGACTGTAAATACCATTAATTATTTTTACTTTTCCATTGTCTTCGATCATTCTGCACATATACTTAGTTACTTTTAATGATTCCTTTTTTATTCCAACGGGTTGAGTACAACATCTTTTTGGAAGTCAAATAAATCATTATTTGATTAATTTATTGTTCATGTCTTTGGTTCTCTATTTATCATTGCTTTTGATACCAGGTTGATGGGGTTTAACACTGATGCACTATGAAATGTGTGAGAAAGTATATTGATTAAGTTGCATTATCGAGAGAGCCATTGTGGTGTTGGTTTGATAGCACATTATTTATTGTTCATGCCTTTCATTTGGTGATTATTGTTCCTATTGATAGCAGGTTGCAAGGTTTTATATTGATCAAGATGCATTGTGCAAATAGCAAGTGTGGTGTTGCTTTAGCAACAGACCATTGTTAAAATCATCGTGTTTTGCTCTAGTTTCCCATTTCACATCATTCATTTTTTTCTTACAGACATATATGCATATGCACAAATTATTGTATAGATTTACTATTATGTTTTCCATATTCCCTCAAAACAAGGCCTGCCTTCTAATTCAATTAAAATAATAATGTATGTTGAATTTCCATGGTAACTCCCATGCATGTTTCATTCTTCTCATACTTGGAGCTCTCGATATAGGCCATGCACCCTCATTATGCCATTATGGTAGGAAGACAAACAAGCATGGGTTTTGTAGTTCTCCATTTAACTCCATACATTTTTTCTTACATATATATATGTCTAGAAAAATTATTGTATACATTTGGTGACATCTTTCTAATGTTCCCTACAAACAATGTGTACCTTTTAATTCAATTAAAATACCTTGAGAAAGTATGCATGTCATTCGAATCCTAAAATTATAGAGTTGATACTACTTATAACATCTTCACTTTTCACAAAAGCCACTTCTGATGACCATTATGTTGGTATGTGGTGACTGATCATACCATACTGTATAGCCCATGGTATACTATACACCTCAGCATGTATCCTTGCCGGGGTCAAGGGTTGGGCGGGGGTTAGGGGGTGGCAGCCCCCAAGAAAAAATTTCTTACTACTTTTTCGTGCCATCACCGGAAAAAGGAAAAATCAACGAAAAAAAGAAAAATCCAATTTCAGGTAACCCAAATCTTGTAGCTTCTAAGCTTGTTACAAAAGGGGTTCGTGATAGATTACGCATGATGAAAAACGGATT
>VDFB02020857.1:0-17052 GCA_007258455.2 Sequoia sempervirens
AAACCTAGGTCAATCCATATCCTGCCAATTCCATAACCAAAAAAATGAATGAAATTTCAGTGACTATCAATGTTTAGAAGGATATTATGAAGTTGATTTTGGTTCAGTTGGTTACAACTAAAGAAAGGATCCAAATCTTGGAGGGAAAGGTTATCAAACAATAGGTCATGTGGCTTGGGGAGGTGGAGAATAAGATGCATTGGGACATGATTACTTCCTTGGCCAAGTCCTTTGAGAGGTGGGAAAGGTGGGAAAAAGAGTTGGATGATCTTCGGTCCATTATTGGAACTCTGAGGAAGAAAATAATTTATTGACTGAATTTGATGCCATACACTAGAACCAAGAGAAGGTCATGTAGTTCTTGAGGGTTATCACCGACTAAAACAAAGAAATAGTGAAGAATACTATCTACACTCTCCAGGTTTTTTAGGATAAGATAAGGAAGAGCCAGGGGAAGAAACTAGTGGAAGGGATGGATGATGTTCACGTGTAGAAGAAGAAGGGAAAGTAGGTGGACACCTCAATTTGTGATATCACTAAGGATACCCAGGACATTCTTCAGGGGCATGTGACTTTTGGGAAGAAGCTCGAGTTCTTGTCTCAAGAGTGGAATGTGATCATTGCTCTTAAGCTTTTGGGAGATCTATAGGTGTCTAGTGGTTTTGTGTTGGTCCTGGTTATGTGGTTTCTTTTTTTCATTCCTATTGGTCGAACTGTTTAAGCTTTAGTTTCTATTTTCTTTTTTGGATCTCTCACTGCTCATGAGTCCCTGGTTTTCCTCTATGTCTAGATCTTTTAATAGCTACTGGCCCTTCCAAATTTAAAATAATCAAAACAAGCGTATCCAAAAAATGTCTAGAATTTTTTTTTGATAGATTTTGTCACAATAGAAGTAAGTTAAACCTATATATTCTACACTTTCTATAATCTTTGTTGTAGAATTAAACCACTCTCATTACAAAATTGGTAAGGATTGTATTGTACCAAAGAAAAAAAGGAAACTTGCTTGATTTGGGAATAATTGATGATAAATTGGACTTAACGAGGCCTTCATTTAGTGTTGTGAGGTGTTTTAAACATCCACACTAGGTCTTGGACTCTTGTAAACAAAATAAAATGCATTTAGTGATGTCTTGTGAAGGTGTTGTAAAGTGTTGTAAAATAATTTCATGCTTTTCTAGACTTAATGAACCCATTTTTCTTAATTCAATATTATAAAAATATATTTAATTGCATTATTACATTAATTCAAAAGGATTGTAAACTAAATTTGACTCTAATCTTGCGTTGTAATGTGTCTTACACATTCACATTGGATATTGTGCCTTTTTAGGCTATGTGGACCTCATTTTAGTGTTGTAAAGTGTATTTAATCACACTTTCACATTGAAATTTGTGTCCCATGCCCTAATTGACATTCACATCATCATTAATATGCCCCTATGGCCCCATATTGTGCATCCCAAGGAATAATTTGATCAAATACCAAATGAAATCACCATAAGAACTAAAATTTCTCATTCTCCACCATTCCAACTATCAAAGGGACACCTCTAGGACTAATTCACCACTCTGGGCGAATGAGTCCCTATGAGGTGAGATTGTTTCACCCAAGGTGGTGAACAAGTCCCATTTGGGTCATTTTTGGGTTTTGAGCGAGAAATTTTAGAATTTAAGTTTTATTTTTCTTCATGATGGCCTTAGGGATCCAATTTACAGTAAAATTAGGAGAATTGCCTATAAAATCAAGCCTCTAAACCCTAATTCACATCTCTTATCATTCATTCGTCATCTATCTTCTCTATCAAGGCAAGCAAGCTAGGTTTTTATCATTCCAAGACATTAAGATAGCTTCCTAAGACATTCAAGGGAAGATTCTTCATGTTTTTCTACAAAAATTCAAGATCAATTATCATGGAAAGGTAATAACTCCATTATTTCATGTCTCATTACATTCTTTTCTCATTTTGGTTTAATTACCTACAAAGGGGTTTGACCAAGGTAAACCCCCATGCCCTAACATCCAACATTTCTCCTTCTCTTCTTGTGTGTTTGCAGATTTAGACATTTTGAAGGCTTGGAAATCATTAAAGATCAAGTTGCAAATTTGTTGAAAACATCTCCTTGTTGACCAAGTCAAAATATTCACCAAAAGTCACTTTCATAACCGAAAATCAGAGTTTCAGAGGTGGACACCTGTCAAGAATCGAAGAGCAGACTGTGGGATTCAGTTTCCACCTTTGGATTTTTAGAAATTCAAAAGTGGATTGATTCGCCATGAGTGGCGAATGAGTCCCACTGATAGGCCTAATTTTTTTTTTCTACATTTTTGGATACCCATTTGTCTGAAACAGGCTCTAGAATAGTTTCCCAAATTTGGGACTAATTCACCTAGAATGGTCTATGAGTCCTATTAGGCCAAAATTTTATCTTCAACAACATTTCAAATGTCATTTCTAGTCTCTAGCAAAATCTTTAGTGCACCTCTTTAGTTTCATCCATTTCTATTATAGTTTTCTTTCATTTCTAGGTGTTTTTTTGCATATCACAATGTCTTTTCAAACAATTTGCATTTCTTTAGTTTTCATTCAATAACCAATATCTTCCTCTAGTTTTATGCATTTGGATCATCTCATCTAGGCACATTTCATTCATATTTCTATTATACTTGCATTAGTTTGAGTGAACCCCCTAGATTTTGTGTGGGGTCTACCACTCTCCTTTAGGTGAAAAACCATAATAGAGCAAGAGAGTTGTAGTATCTCCAAAAAACACAAAAATTTATGGTTCATGTATATAATACCAATTCATAGATGTTTTCTATTAGGTAAGTAGGGATTTTGAAAGTGCCCTGACCCTTTCACAACTTGAAAGATTTAGCAATTAGCACAACAAGATATGGAACAAAAACAAGGTAAAATAATAGCAAGAAATTGCATTGAAGCAAAACAACAAAAGTAGGATAGGCCACCTTTCCAAAACAAACAACATAACAACAAATAGAAAATAAAAACCACCCCAAGGGTGAAAGAACTAGATGGTCTTCAAGCTTTACAAGAGAAACCAATGGGGCCAAATGACAAAATAGGTCTCACGACCAGCAAAATAGGCCAATAAGGACTTGAACTAAATAATTTTTTTCAATCAAGGTTCATAGCCAACATAACAAGCCAATAGGAAAACCTCCTTGCTATGAAAATAATAGCTTGAAATAGCAACCACCCCAAGTGTGGATAAAACCAACCATACTTCAAACCCCTACCAGTAGGGTTTAGCAAATCTTGATACCCAAACTAGCAGAAGATTTCCAGTCCTCTGGAAAGCAACACCTTGTTGGATCTTAGTTGTGTTTATGGTTTGTCATTGATGACAAAATATCTGATCCTTATGATTTATAATGGCACTTCTTTGATGTCTCTTGGCTATTACAGAAAGTTATTTGTTATGCTTTAATTTCATGGTGATGAGAATTCTGGTTCAAGTTATGAATGTTGTATCTTTGACTAGCAAAGCTTGAAAGATGGTTTCTTTGTTAGGATGGTTCTTTTTGCATATCACAGGTATTGGTTGTTTCTCATTCGGGCTTACACATATCGGTATGAGTATGGCAGGGTCTCCCCAATCCACTTTGAAATGTTTGAGTTGCCTATCGACAAGACATTTCAGATGCCATGGCGATTGAATTTATCTTATAGGTTGTTGTCGGCAAGACTTCTCTTTTCTTTCGGCAATAGAATGTGTTCTCTATCGGCATATGTTATACCGTCGAGATAAGGTCTTATCGATTTCCTTATGTCTCCCCGACCTGCTTCAGAATAAAGTATATCGGCATGGCATGAGTTTGGCCGTCGGGCTGAGGTCATAGCGAAATCATATTGTCTCCTCGACTAGTGCATGTGGAAGTCTATCGGCAAGAGTCTAAGGGTTCAGTGAAAGGTCTTAACAAAAAGGATTATGTCTCACTGACTAGTGCTTATGGAGTTTCATCGGCAAGAGCTGAGCGGTTTCAGAATATGTCTTGGCGAATCTATTGTGAGCTCAAGATGTTTCGGCAAAACAAGGGGCAGTCTATATAGTGTCTCCCTGACTATGTATTGTCTTGGCGACTTGGAAATGATAAAGGCCTTCGGCATAGGTATTGAATTGTCACAATGACAATGTGTATCGAATGTCTTTCAGTATGACAAAGTTTTCTCCAAGAGGTCTCCTCGAAGGTTGTATGTTACAGCGATAGTGAATGAAACTAAAGGGAATCTCGGTAAGAAGTTTCCTCATGTCTTACCAAAAGAATAATATACTAAGGAAGTCTATCGGTGTAGCATGTTGTATTTGATATGTCTTCTCTTCGAATCTGATGTGCCACAGTGAAAGCAAATTGAATGTCTGGCAATGTTAAAGTTTCCTTCGGCATAACGTGTCATCGATGGAAATAAAAAGGTTTAGGGAAAACTTTTTGAGTTTATTCTTTTAGCTGGGTATCAAACCCTAGCCTGGCCGCCATCATGAGTGTTTATGTTTCTGTTGTTGCTGATTGTAACGGTTCTTACAGAGGTTTATGGAAGGTTTATTTGGTGCATTTCTGAATGGAAGCTCGACAGTGGATAATGGAGCCATGGGAGTTACAGATCTGTCTGGTATTTTTATTTATGTGTTTCATACTATGCATATTAATTTATTATCACCATTTTTCTTAACTTCTCTCTGTATCTCAGTCAATATGATGCCTTGACTGAGTATTGTCATTCATGCATTAGAGGTTATGATTTTCTATGGTGGACAGTTGTGCTTTTTATGAAGGAAAATGAACTCATTCATTACACATTTGTTGAGAACGACTCTTAGCTGGGTTGGTTGTTTTGCCATTACTCCTAAAGACAGTTACCTATCTGGCATGTAAATCGAGATGTATATATAGAAGCAGAAAACTTAGTTTTATGTTCGACTGTTGTTGTAATTCTGAGATTATCATTCCTTAGCTATATGAAAATATATGGATAAAACTCTGCAATAAAATCTGTATAACAAGATGTAGAGATTGTGAGTTTCTTTTCTATGAGGTATTTTAGGGATTCAGTTATTGAATCTTTAAGGTATTTTGTAAATGAGAAAATAGAGAGATATGTGCTTAACTGAAAACAGAGAAACCCTCTGAATCATTATTATTGTTCAAAACATAATTTAAGGGGTTGGTACTCCTTGAGATAGATATCTCTAAATGAGGGGTTGGTGCTCCTTGAGTGGGTGCTCAAAAATCAGCCTATAAGGCATTGCGAACAGTTGATTAAAAGATTAAGTTAGGAAGGCATTTAGGGAGTGGTTTTTATACCCCAAGAGGGTTTTCCACTCAGCAAAATATTGTGCCTCTTTTTTCTTCTATGTTCTCTCTATTTTACTATGTTGTTGTTGTTTCAGTTCACTATTGAGTTATTATTTTTCTCAATTATGTTTATGAATGATTACATTCAACTCATGAATACTTTAATTAGAGTGATATTGAGATAAAATCTGAGCTATGTGTTTGAATATTTGAAAAATTGGTCAAATAGTTAAGACTCTAATTCACCCCCCCGTCTCAGTGTCATTTTAACTCCAACACACCTTCCAACCAACAATACCTTTAAAATAGTAGAAATTGCAAAAAATCATGTCCATCTCAGAAAGGGAATCCATGAGCACAACAAAACTCAAAGGAACAAAAACTAACTTGAAGCACCACACCGCCCAATGCACCAACTCAATCTACACCTCTATAAAAGAGAGCTCCCCTCTATAGGAGAGAATGAAATGAGAAACAAAACTACGAGAGCCAACAATCTCCTACCTAGACAAGCTCCACCTCAAAAGGAGCCAACAGAAAGAAAAGGAACAACCCTCTGCAACTACAACAACCATCTCCACCTCAATAGGAGAGGGCTCCACCTCCATAGTAGACCCAAATTGTAGCACCTCGAAGGAAGCTAACACTTTTGTAGAATGAAAACCCACCTCATCCTATGGAAACACGAGCAATGGGTACCAAAAGAGAGAAAAATGAGGTAGCTCAGCTAGCAAAAACTCTTTAGCTTAAACACCCTCCACCAACATAGCAGCAATAAAAGCAATAGGGCTAGGACACCACAACCATCAAATCTTTCTAATAGAGACCAAACACCCCAACCAACAAGGCTAGGAGGAACTGCAAGAGGGAAACATAGAAACAAGGTGTCGCTAACTAGGAAAAAGCACCAGAGGGAGAAGGCCCAACTTGAGAAAGTAGAGCAAGCCCCTTAACTCCAACAAAGAAGAGCAGATTCCCCAAAGACTACAGACCACCACTTTGCCAATGTCCCCACCACTATGGAGGATAAAAAAGAGGGGATACATCACTGAATAGGAGCACTCCCACCCAACTAAGGAGAAAGACCAAGTTGAAGCACTCACAGGAACAAGGAAAACCTCAAACAAAATAAAGCCTAGCCAGAGAAAAAGCCACTGCCTCAGTGACAACCACTTGACCAAAGAACAAAGCACCACTAAGGCATGCGCCAGGCCTAATTCAAGCTTCTCGATAGAACAATAACCCTCCAAAGAAATGAATGGGCCTGAGGAGAGGAAAAATACTAGCCAAACCTGAGATGCCCCCCCACCAAAGGACAAAGGCAACAAGTAAGCAATAGAACCAATGGAATCCTTTAGGCCGAAGAGGCACAACACCCAACGGAAAGGGAAGCCACAAGAACACTAGAGCAATGTCATCAACAGGAACATCAACACCAATGACAGACACCTCCAAAGCAAAGTCATCATCTGGATCATCTTCACCATTGGAAAACTACTCCTCACCAACGACAAAAAAGAATAGAGGAATTCAAATTCCTTCTATTCCCACATACACTCACAATCACATTTCTAAATTAGATTTAATATCTATGGGTTTCTTTGTAGGGATCACTAATGACCTTGGATTTGATAGTGCTTTTATGACTATAGGATTGTGTAGTACTTGTCTGGAATTTTTACCCACTCTTTTTGAACCTTTATTTAATCGATTTCCTTTGGATCTTCTTGTCATACCTATTTTTGGCATCACTATCACCATTATCTTTTGACCATTTGCAATTGACCTATCATAGATTTTGGTCTTTTTTGCATTATGGATTGTTGTAAGAAGGCTTTACACTTCTACCCTTTATATTATATTTACTCATGTCTATCCTCTTACAAGACATGTTACTTGTATATGCATAAGACAAGGACTATCATGTTCTCTTATTTAAAAATTTGTCTCCATGCATTAAGCTTTGTCACTCATTCTAGCGGGATTTGGCCTCCTTTAATTAATGAATTCTTATGTCAGCTTGGTGTTATGTAATTTTGCGATATTAAGCATGGATAAGTATAAATACAAGGTTCCTTTTCTCATTTTCTCCTAACAAGCAATCTAAGCATCCAAGCATTCAAGTATTCAAGCATTCAAGTTCATTCTATCAAGCATTTGGAGCCATCATCAAGATTCAAGCATCATATCAAAGATCTTCTTGTATCATGTCTTTTTTTATGCTAACATTTGTGATGTAGGGTTTCGATTCAAGTAAGAAATTCAAGTCCATATCCATCAAGTATTCCTTTGATTCAAGATCCATATCCATTCTAGCCATTTCACACAAGTTTGTAAACTTTATTAGCCGATAGGCTATTTGTTTGAACTTTGGTAGGAATTTTCGTCAGCCTTCCCGGTTTTAGACTTTTTCAGCGTTGAGGAAAAGGTGGTGGGTTGTTTTCCAGTTTTGGTGAACTTTGGTTGGAATTTTCGTCAGCCTTCCCGGGTTTTGAGGTCTCTGGCACCATGGAAAAGGTGGCATTTTGTTTTTTAATTTTTTAAATAAAAAATGTTTGGCACGACGATAAAGAAGGCCAGTGAAATGGCATCAGCATTAATTGTTGTATGGTTTCCATGTAGTGGTGATGGTTCAAGTAATATCTATCTTTAAAGTACTTGGAAAACAAAGTGAATGTCTATACAATTTTCGATAATGCATTGTTGAGTGTCATTCTTTGGGTTTATCTTGTTGTTCAAGATAGTTGTGAGCGAGGAGGGCAAGCTTCTATGAAGGTGCAAGTGCATTCATCTATTGTGGAATTTCTGTGAAAGTGGTTGCAGGTTATTTTGTGTTTTTTGCATGCGTCGATGGTTGCAAAAGCACTAGAAAAGTGTGGGTTGTGATAATTTTGTGCCCATTATTTGTAGGCGGTGGAGAAATAATGGAGGGTAGAGAAAGCAAGTGGGAAGAGGTGCATATTGAAAAAACCATTTGTCAAGTATTTCTAAAACAATTTATATTATTTTCCAAAGGGGATTGTTGATTGCTGCTCTATAGCTTAGTCTAAATTTTTTGGTTTATGGTTTCCATGTAGCCGCCATGGGTGGAAGGAAATATTGTTTTGTTTTTTTGTTTCCTACGTTGAATTCGTGTGATTTTTGTGGGCTTTTTTTATCTGGGTTACTCTTGAAACCAATATTGTTTCATTGTGTTGATTGTTGTTGAAAAGACTATATAGTTTTTTGGGTTTTGGCATGTGCGTGACTGTTGGCTATATTTCTTCATTTATGGCTTTAGTTTTGTGCAAATAGTTGCAAAATAGTTAATCTAGTTTGTTTTTGGTTAATCTTGAAACCAAGTTTTTTTGTGTTTTGTGGGTTTTGGCACGTGGGTGACTCCTGGCTATAGTGTTTCATTTATGGCTTCTATTTTGTGTGAATGGTTGCAAAATAGTTAATTTTGTGTGTTGTTGGTGAATTTTTCCATCTAGGTTGTTGTTGAAACCAATATTGATTCATCTATGGTTCATGTTTTCTGGTGAAGGTTTTGAATCGATCTGTTATTGCGAGCTTTCTATTTTTTGTGGGCTTTTCATGCGGGTTACTGTTGAAAGGCGTGTTTTTGTGGTGATGGTTGCAACAAAATGACATAGTTACCATTTTGAAAAGGGTCTATTGAAAAAAGAATATATAGTTTGTTTAGACCAATATTGTTTGATTTATTGTTCAACTTTTGTGGGGATATTATTGTATGGGTTTTTCACTGTGATTTTTTGTGTTTTACGGGTTTGGCCATCTAGCTGAGTGTTGATAATAATATTGTTTCATTTATGACATTTGTTTTGTGGCAATGGTTGGAATGCAATAAAATAGTTAATGTTATGTGGTTCATGTTGTTTTGCATAAGGCATTGTTCATTGTTGTTGTCTGCCTTAGGCTATATTGTTTCATTTATGGCATCCATTTAGCATGGTAAGGGAAAAGGTGGCAGATTGTTTTTTGATTTTTAACGAAAAGCATCTGGGAGCCACCAATGACAGCCAATTGTTCAACAAACATTAATTGCTGTACTTGTCTGTAGTGGCACCATTGTAAGCAATGGCCACCTTTGAAGGCCTTGAGAACAATGCAAGTGTTCATGGAATTTTTATAGCACGTCCCATGGCTATAGCCTTCATAGAGTGTAACTCAATAATGTGTATATATGTGCATCCACCTTTAAGAAATATATATATATATATATATATATATATATATATATATATATATATATATATATATATATATATATATATATATATATATATATATATATATATATATATATATATATATATATATATGTATGAGTATACATATACATATACATATATATATACATATCTAGTTACGGTAAGAAATATATATATCTATATATGTATATATGTATACATATACATATATGTGTGTGTGTGTGTATAACAATGACAAAGCCATCCAAAAATATACTCCTTTATGAATAGAACCTTATCAAAAATTGAAACAATATAGCCTTTTCAACAACACCTTATCAAAAATGGATTAATATAGCCTGGGGTAGAGAAGAGTAATCAACAATACCTGATGTAACCAAACATGGAGTGTACAACATTAACTATTTTATTTTGTTCCAACCATAACCAAAAAACAAAAGCCATAAAATAAACATCGTTGGTTTCAATAGAGAGCTAGATGGAGAAACCCATAAAACTATAGACATAGAGCCCATGCAAAATGATAGCCATATAATGCAACCATAAATGAAACAATATTTCTTTTAAAAAATAGTAATGTCTTCTATCAACTGCACCTTATCAAAAATTGAAACAAAATAGCCTTTTGAACAAAACCTTATTGAAAATGAGACAGTATAGGTCGAGCTAGACAATAACAATCGACAAAAAATTGCATAACATCAACAAATTTATTCTATTTCCACGCAGATGGAGAATATAGCCTTTTCAGTAGCAACTTATCAAAAATGAAATAATATAGCCTCAAGCAAGGAATAGTAATCAACAATACCTAATGTAACCAAACATAGAATCAACAACATTTCAAAAATTGAAACAAAATATCCTTTTGAATAGAACCTTATAAAAAATGAGACAATATAGGTCGAGATAGACAATAAAAATTGACAAAAAACTGCATAACATCAAGAATTCTATTCCATTGCCACGCAGATGGAGAATACATCCTTTTTAGCGGCACCTTATCGAAAATGAAACAATATAGCCTCGGGCAGGGAACAGTAATCAGCAATACCTAATGTAACCAAACATAGAATCAACAACATTAATTATTTTATTTTGTTCCAACCATAACCAGAAAACAAAATCCATAAATCTAACAATATTGATTTCAACAGCGACCCAGATGGAGAAACCCACAAAACTGTAGCCACAAAACCCATGCAGAACGATAGCCACATAACACAACCATAAACGAAACAATATTATCTTCTATCAACTGCACCTTATTGAAAATTGAAACAATATATATATTATATATATATATATTAATATTAAAGGATACTCTTTCCTAAACATAATCGTAACAAAAATTGGAAGAATCTAGGCTTTTCAATAGCACCCTGTCAAAAATTGAAATAATATAGCCTCTTCAGCAAAACCTTATCGAAAATAGCACAATAAAACCTAGGCTAGAGAACAATAATCAACAATGCATAATGGAATCAGACATAGACTATATAGCATGAATGTATGGTTGATTGCACAAAGCACGAAAAAAATGCACAGTAATAACCCAATGCAAAAAATATAGCCGAAGCTATGATAGTCTTTCCTTAGCGGCGCCTTTTCGAGCATGTGATAATATGGTCAAACATACACAACAACAACCAACAAAAACTAGATAACGTTAAGAATTTTATTCTGTTCCAAGCATAGGCATGAAATGGAAGCCATAAAGAGAAGCTTAGAGAGGTTCACAAATCGAAACAAGATAACCTCCTCAACAACACCCTCTTGAAAATTAACAGTGACAAACCCATCCAAAAATATACTCATGTGTTTGTATGCAACTTCAAACATATATATATCTATATATATCTATATTATATCTACATATATGTATACATACATATATATGTATACATGTATATATGTATATATATATATATATGTATATATACATATATATGTATACATGTATATATGTATATATATATATATATATGTATATATATATGTATCTATATATGTATATATACGTGTATAGTATATATATATAGATACATATATCGACTATTTGTGTGGACTTTGCTTGGAATTCTCATTGGCCTTCCTAGTTTTAGACTTCCCCAGCTCTAGGGAAAAGGTGGCAAGTTTTTTTCCCGTTTCGGTGAACTTTGTTCGGAATTTCCATCAACCTTCCTACTTTTTTAGGTCTCCATGACTATGGAAAAGGTGGCGGATTGTTTTTTGGTTTTAAAAAAAAACACGTTTAGCGCAACAACATAGAAGGCCAGTGAAATGGCATCAACATTAATTGTTGTATGGTGTCCATGTAGTGCTAATGGTGCAAGTAACATTTGTCTTTAAAGTCCTCAGAAAACAAAATGAATGTTTCTGCAATTTTTTATAACGCATTGTTGGGTGTCATTCTCTGGGTTTATCTTGTTGTTCAAGATAGCTGTGAGTGAGGAGGGCAAGCTTCTGTGAAGGTGCAGGTGCATTCATCGGATGTGGAATTTTTCTGAAGGTGGTTGGAGGATATTTTGTGTTTTTTGCATGTGTCGATGGTTGCAAAAGCACTAGAATAGTGTGGGTTGTGATAATTTTTTGCCTATTTTTTGTAGGTGGAGAAAGAACGAAGGGCAGAGAAAGAAAGCGGTGTAACGCCCGCCGTGCAAACCCCAGAGAACTCAAAAGGGAAAATAATTTTTTTTTTAAAAGCAATTATATTAAACTTACAATACATTAATCATAATCACATAACATATTGCATCACATTAACTCACACAGTTCTCTAGGGCACGCGAGGTTACATTGCAACCACAAAACGGAAATAAAAGATAATGATAAACCATGAAACCCATAATAATAAAATAAACATAAATAATTGTGCTTCCATAAACCAAGAGCAATTATATTAAGGTACCACATAATACAATCATATGAGTCTCATCAAATAATTACATTGAATCCTAACTATTACATCATTGCTATAATGTTACATTACAATATTTGATATAATAATTACAATGAAATTCCCAAATAATTGGGATGATACAATTTACAATGAATGCTGAATAACAAGGTGAACACTGGTACAACTCCAACTGCGGAAAAGCTGCGAACAAGGATGCTGATGGGGAACCCAATGGGTGCGGAGCATGTTCCACCCAACCATGTGAATTAAAGATAACTCACCCCCCGTGCTCAGAGGTGACAATGAAGTTAACTCGACCATGATTGCCAAACCGACTCCATGACAACAAGGTACAAACTCAAATACAAAATTCAGAGAATACGATTACACCAAGCAATGACAACATCCAATCACCAAAGTATACTCATAATCACGAACACAAGAATCTGAATCAACAATAAGAGTACAAAGCTGAGGAAACTGATACAACATCCAAGTCCAAAATACATATCCAGAGGCAAAAGCAACAAGGCACAATAGGAAGTCTAGTGGAGAGTGTCATCGCACAGCTCTCATGGGATCTCCTGGCTCTTCCTCCAACTTGAGGCGCCGACACCCATCTATGGATCTCCTGGCTCTTCCTCCTGCATGAGGCACCGGCACCATAGGGTAGCTCGTGTGGAGCCAATAACCTCTCATGAAGACGAGATTATGACTTTGCTGACCACGGCCTTCTCAATCTATCATTAGTCTATGATAGCCCTAATGCATAGAAGAGGAATCCAATTTCTTTTATCTTGAATGGTTTACTACCCATCCCCCTAATTCTATTTTAAGTTTTCACTTGTTTAACTACTCTTCGTGGGTTCTCCTGTGCACTTCCTCTTAACCGAGGCGCCGGCCCCCACGAAGAGCCACTCTCCCTAAGACCCCTAACAGTAAATTAAACAAGATAAGGGTTGAACCACAACAAATAAGCATGATACCAAAACCAGAACAAGCGAGACACTAACCCTCTCGCAACAACTCGGAACCAAAAGGTCTCAACAAACGTTCAACCCCTCCAAACAAGAACTATAAGTTTTCAACTCCAAAGATAAAATTCAAAACGAGAATAACATCCAAGACTAAACCAACCTCTGGAACAAAGGTTTCAAGCCAACAACCGGGTTCCCACATCGACATTAAAACCAACACAAAACAGAGTTAAACTACGCATAAGTTGATGAACTCAAAACACTATGACAACTTTACTCAAGCAGATAAGACATGGAGCATTACAGTTTTCTCATAATCCATTATTAAATTCGTAAATAAAACAATGATCAATTAAGATATGCAATTAATACATTAACTTTATTTTTATTAATTTCATCAACATTCTATTTCCAAAACAATTATATTTTTATGAAAAAAAACCACTTAATTTTACAATTAATTTATTGTATATGTAAACAAATACAATATACTTCATCATATATTATATATATATATATAAATTAAAATAAATATATATATATATATATCATTTTTTATATCTTAAATATCACTGAAATAAAATAAAACGGAATAAACCTAAATTTAAATCTTTTGTAGCATTAAATTTAAACTAAATTAAATATATGAAAAACATTAAATTTAAACTAAATTAAATATATAAAAAAAAACAAACAAAACAAATAATCTCCGGTCGTCGCAGTCCTTGCATGGACTGCACACGGCAGTCCATGTAAGGACTGCGCACAGCAGTCTTAAGGACTGCTGTGCGGCAGCCTTAACCGCCGCACAGGTACGGGGTACTGGGGGGCGGCCAGTCCGTCCCCCAAGCCCTTTTAAATTTATTTTTTTGTATATAAATTTATATATATATAAATTTTTTTCATATGATTTGTTTTTAAAATACAATTCGTTTTTCAATTTATTTTTTTTTAACAATGAAAATCTCAAAATTTAAATTTCATTGAACACTGTGAAGCAAAATTTCGTACGGCCGACGCACAGAAAATAGGTATAAATAAATTACAACAAAATATTTATATATATATATACAGAAGCAATTAACAGATATATATATATATATATATATATATATTTAACAGAGTCAATTAAAAGGGGGAATTTAAATATGTAAAAAGTAGAGTAGAAGATAGAGAGGAATAATTACAATATGCAATAACAGAATAAAAAGACACAAAGGGATGATTTCCATATGCAAATATCCAAGTAACAAAAAATTACAGAGGAACATTATGTCAAGTTCCAAAATCTTAAAAACAACAGATTTGCCCAATTATTTCATACAACTGATTTTTCCCTTAACATTTGAAAACCCAGATTTTCCCTATTTTGTTTGAACCCCAGATTTCCCTATTTTGTTTGAAACCCCGATTTTCCTCAAATTAATTGAGAACCAGATTTTTCCCCAAATTGTCTAAAAACTCAGATTTGCCTAATTTGTTTAAAAAACCAGATTTTTTGCAATAAAACAGATTTTTTTTCTAATTCTTTTGCTAACCCAGATTTTTGCAATAAAACAGATTTTTTTTTTAATTCTTTTGCTAATCCAGATTTTTGTAAATAAACAGATTTTCCTATAATTTTAATTGAGATTTTAAGCAAGAAAAAGAAAGAGGGATTTTATTTGGAACCTGGACTCCTTGCTGATTTGTGATGAAGTCCTTGTTCCAACCAGCCCTTCGAACAGCTCTCCAAAACTCTGTTTTCCGTCTCTTCTTCCTCTTCTTCTCTGTTGACAGATTCTCCACCCCCAAAAGTTCTACCAGCCCCAATCTCCTTCTATTTTCCAAAATAAAATTCTAAAATACTCCATAAAGTTTTTCCAGCCAAAAGAATCCCCTTTCTCCCTTTTCCAAAACCCACTATATTTTTCCTCTTACATGCACCCAACCACCATTTTCTAAAAACAGGATTGCAATTTCTCCATTTTTCCAAATTATTATTATTATTATTATTATAAAACTCCATTTTTAACAGCCTTGTTCATGCACAAAATTTAACTTTATTTATTTATTTTATTATTAATTTTCCACCTGGCAAATTTATTACATTTGACAAATCACCATTTGATATTTAATAAAATACATGGCTTTTCACCAAATAACCATTTAATTATTTTAAATACAAATTAATCTAATTTTTAATCAACAATTTTTTTAAAAATTGAAACACCCCAACACATAACATACCGACATCAACGTGTACGACATAACACTACCACAACCAAAATACATGACAACTACAGAACATACAATACCATACAACCAGGCGGTCTGACATCAAGGAACGGGCAACTTCATTATCACCTCTGTATCAACTTTATACCGTTGGGTTATTTGTGCTCGCCCTGTCCTGCCGAAGCAGGTGGAATCGAGACTATGTACCTGCAATTCCTGCATACAAACGAAGTTGCGTACATGTGCATATATATACATAAATCAAAGCATTGTGTTGTGAGAAGGAATCGCAGCGTAACAGAGCACTCGCAATGAGTGATGCTACACTGTCCTTCATCACGTCTATTCTAACAATTATAGTATGATTGATAAAAATAACATTTCTAATACTAACAATTCATCTCATGGCATAATCTATTAGATCATCACATCATAACATGAATATGAAAATCAACTAACATCTCCAACCACAATGTCATATGAAATAATCATGTCCACACAAAGAGTAACAGCATCATCAAATGTCTAACTAACCAATCACACCAAACAGTATCACCATAGTATCAATGTATCAAAGTATCAAATCAAAGCATAAAACTAATGAGTCCAACTAGAAACTAGGAGGGTTATTACAAGCGGGAAGAGGTGTAAAATAGTTTATGTTATTTTACCTTATAAAAAATTGAAACAATATAGCCTTCTAAACAAAAGCTTATAAAAAATGAGATAATATAGGTTGAGCTAGACAATAACAATTGACAAAAAATTGCATAACGTCAACAATTTATTCTATTGCCAACACAGCCACTAAATGCAAGCCATAAAGAGAAACCCATAGAAAATTGACATCTATATAAATATATGTGTATATGTACATGTATATATGTATATATATATACACATAAATATATACAAATATATTAATATTAAAATATACCCAATATAGCCTAAGGTAGACAATAATAATCAACAGTACCTAATGTAACCAAACATAAAATGAACAACATTGACTATTTTATTTTGTTCCAACCATAACCACAAAATGGAAACCATAAATCAAACAAAATTTGTTTCAATAGCACCCCAAATGGAGAATATAGCCTTTTTTATGGAGTTCTGGTAGGTTGAAGGAAATATTGTTTGATTGTGTGTTGGCTTGTTACTGTGTATCTGTGTGTTTTTGTTGGGTTTTTCCATCTTGGTCATTGTTTTAACCAATATTGTTTGTTTCTGTGTTGCATTGTTGTTGTGTAATTTTGTGCACTATTTTATTGCTTTGCAACTATTACCACTACATGGAAACCATAAATGAAATAATATATTCAAAGCTATTCAACAACAATGAAAATTGTTTATATATATATATATATATATATATATATATATATATATATATATATATATATATATATATATATATATATA
>VDFB02020858.1:0-70107 GCA_007258455.2 Sequoia sempervirens
ATGGTAGATAAAGATAGATAATGAAGATAAGAGTAGAAGTGGAAAGGGTGTAGTGGGTTATCTAGAGGTAGGTGCAACAATATAGGTAGAGGTAAACAAAAATGTCTTTTACGAGAACATGTTGATATGCATTTCTTTATTGTGTTGATTAATGGTAAATTTGGGGAAAAAATTGAAATAAAGCATGGTATTGTGGTCTGTGGTGTGAGAGAAGGTATTAAAAATGATCTGTGGTTGTTTAGTCAAAACATTGGAAAGGAAGTATATGTGATGTTGGATGCAGATTGGTATAAGGTTGAGCATGCCTTTGGTATAATAGAGAACCCGATGGGTGAAGTGGAAATAATTAGGGACATATATGCAAAGTTCCCTAGGGCTGATTTGTGGGTGAATGTGATAGAAAGGAATTTGGTTGGTGTGGAGTTGAATGATGAACAACAATGTTGGAGGAATGTAGCCAATGAGCTAGAAAAATTGTGGAAGAAGCAAAAGAAGTGTATTGGCAATCTAATTTGGATGAATCACCACATGTGCAGGAGCATATGATATTTTTGTTCCCTGGGGAGTTTGATGCAGGGGCATCACACAAATCAATAAAATTCCCATTATCTTGGGATCAAGTCAATTTCAGGTTCCTATCTCCATAATGACAGGAAGTATGATTAGCAGTTTAGTTGCCTTTGGCATTATGAAATAAGTGGTTAGTGGGAAGATGGAAGGTTAATAGTTAGGCATAGATGAAGTTGAACAATGGAGGGGAGATAAAGTGGACAGTTTGCAAGTAATGGTTGACATACAGTTGGGTGGAACAAGAATAACGTAGGCTCGATTGGAAGTTGACAATTAGTGATGACAGTTGCAACAAGTAGAGCTGAGTAGTTTGGAAAGAAGACAGAGAGGTGATAGTTTGAGGACAATTGGAATATGGTTGGGATTGATGAAGAAGGAAAAATAGAAAATGATTTAAGATGAATTAGATGGACCATGAAGTGGTTGGTCAGGTGTGTAAGAATAAGGCCAAACAGAAGGCCAAGCAAGAAAGGCCAATAGTTGTGAAGAGCTCGGGTTGGTCGCAGAAGACAGAAGAAGGCCAAACTAGAAAGGCCAACGAAGTTGCTGCAGAATGGAGGATTAATCAACATAGTGATGGGAGAAATCAAAGGTTGGTTAGAATATCAGAGAGACCAAGTCGATTGAGACCAAAGAATGAGAAGGGGCTGAATATCGAGACAATCAAATTGTGTGGGAAGTTGATAATGATTTGGGTGATGATGGAAGGTCTCGTGGTGAACATAAATCCAAGGAATGGAATGGTAAAAGAGTAAAGTAGAGAGTGGGTTTGAGGATTGAAAAGGAGCACCAGTTGTTTGGGTAGAGAAGGGATAAAGACATTGGAGGTCTTTAAATTGTGAGTGAGTGTTATGCCTAGCAGATTGATTCCTATGGGAGTCGAGCATATTGTAATATGTTGTTTAATCCTAGAAATACAGTATTGTGTTGTTTTTGTGCTTGTCATTTTTTGAGACTATTTCATCCTTGTGTAATGATTGAGTGAGTTG
Organism: Sequoia sempervirens; assembly: GCA_007258455.2. Classification (NCBI taxonomy): domain Eukaryota; kingdom Viridiplantae; phylum Streptophyta; class Pinopsida; order Cupressales; family Cupressaceae; genus Sequoia; species Sequoia sempervirens. The sequence continues at coordinate 1,560 of VDFB02020858.1, forward strand.
GTGATGTTATTATGTTCTTTTGTTCTATGGTATTTTTCGTCATGTGGTTAAGAGGGATTAACAATTCTGGTCACTCTTAGATAGTAAATATGAAAGTGTGAATGTTGCAAAGCTTAAGTTGGGGTATGGGTCTTTAGTCTAATTGTGGTGTGTGGAGAAATATGGGCGAGTGGCATCCCCTCTCTCATCAGTTTATAAAAAGTAATTTTATCAATAGAAGAAAGTATTGGTGTAAGTATAATGCCTAGATAGGTTTGGGAAGACCAATGTTACATGAAACTCCATACAACATTGTGTTAGTGGATGGTTCACTTATATGCATTATAAGAGATTGTAAGAATGTAGAAGTAAATTTGTTATGAATAAAGAGGCTAATAGATTTTGAAGTCAAATAAATGAAAGAGCCATTTAATATGTATAATGTCCTATAATGGATTATTTGAATTTTATAAGGAAGAAGTGATATTCAATGGTAAGGATAGGGTATTAATGAAGATACCCTTATGTACACATATATGAGAAGAACATACATATAAGAAATAATACAAGATGATATAAATGATGGAAATGATTAAGCCCATGACTTCTTAATAAGCTAAAAGTGAGGGTTGTTGGAGAATGCCAAGATCAAAGAGTACGAAACAACCTTCCACAAGTGAAAAACATGAGCACAATAGTATGTCTATCAATTTATAAATGAGAGTGTAAAGTAAAATGATGAAACCTTGCATTAATAGGCAAGGTAGATGAGGTAGGAAGGTAGGACTAAATAACTGACTAACCCTCCAAAGATGGAACACTTGTAAGCTCACTTGACAAGTGTGTGAGAAATTTTTGAATATACCTACACTAGGTGTCTCAAGTGATGAAGACACATGTGTCTCGGTAATATGAAGTGGGAAAAAAAAAGAAACCTAAGTAAACTTAAGCTATAAGTGTGTATAGGTAAATGCTAGAAAGGTGATTAGCTAACTAGGTGAATAACAAATCTATTTACACTAACACCCCCTTAAGTGAAACTTAGGGAGCAATATATGCAAGATGATGAGTCTTGACTACTAGGTCATGTTAGGTACTCATGTAAAAAAATTCTCATAAAGTGGATTAAAGGAGAAAAAACCTATGAGAAATAAAAACCCCTCTCCAAAAGAGAAATTATGAAATGAAATAAAATGCATAAGTGAAGAAGATAGAAGAAGGAATCATGATGACCACCCAAGGAATACTTCTATCACATAATACAAAAAATGTTCCCATCATAAGAGAGATAGAGAGAGACTATGGATTCCACATAAGATCATAGAACTTGTAGTTTTGAGTGATGCTCAAAGAAGAATACAAAATGTGATCCTTGAATGTCAAACAACATCTATTCCTTGTGGAAGAAGAACTATAGATAGGTGTATGAAATATTCCCATGTGAGAAGAATATAAGTATTTGAATAATGCACAAGATCTAAATTAATGATAAAATTTCTTAAAGCTACTCAAATGCTCTATGCAAAGGTTGATGCAAAATAGAAACCAAAGATGTAGATGGGTTGATAACAACGTTGATGTGGTTGCCATCAAATATGCCTACCAACTATGTAAAGTGGGATTCACTAAACAAGAATGATGTGCCATGTAAGCAATCATCCCAATCAATTATAGTGGTAACAAAATTGTGAATATCCTATTGTCCTAAATCATGATAAACCAATAATGTAGGAAGAGTCAATATTGATGAATAAGTTCATGTGAAGGAGATGTGATATCAATGTAAAGTGAAGGAACCAATGAGATGGATATAACTCCAAGGCTCAAATAACCAAACTATATCTACTTGTTCATGTTGAATGTATTTGTGTCATCTATACTCAAACCATCATAAAAGTCGATAGAACCAAAGGAAGAAAAGGAGTATAATTTTGAATCATGATCAACATGACCTATGGAAATGATGTTTCTTCTCTGCAATCTAATGATCTTGGAATGTAGTGTGAACTCAACTGTTTTTCCTATGAAACTATGTGTAATCTAATAAATGGAAAGGAGATTATTGGATAAGGTACATAAGGTACATCATTGAATGTTCATTCTCCAATATCAAAAGAACCTTTTCTAAGAGCTAACATATAGGTGTTAGTCACCATCAATATTGGTGGGAATAAACAAGGCTCAAATGTGGAAATTAATTCCTTAGATGTATCCATGTGGTGCGATGCTCCAGAATCAAGAAGCCACTTGTGTGGGGTGCTGCCACAATAATGGGTTACACTTTCTTAGGCATCCTGATTTTTTCTTGAAATCACATATTTTTGAAAAATATAATGATTTAAGCCTTTAAAGGTTTCATTTAAAGGACTTTTATTAAAGAGGGTTTGATCAAACCCCCTTAGATCAAACTACCTTGGATAGAACCCCGTTAGTTTTAAACCATACCTATAATGGAGTCTCCTCTACACCTATCAAAATGATGATAAAAAACCACTTTTGATTTACCTTTTGGGGGATCAAATGAATTCATTTAAAATTCATGTTTTGTAGGTATGTAGCCCTTATTATAAGCTTCCCAAAAAGTGTAATTTTAAATATATATAACTTGATTATTATATTTATTTTTTATTTCTTGTGAATATAGGTTTTTCAATGAAGATTAAGGTCTTTGTTTCACACATACAAAAAAATAAGAAAATAGAGATTTTTTTTTCTAAAAAATGCATGTGCACTAGGTATTGATGTCCTTATTCCAACAAAAAAAGAATATGTTAATTCAAATGCATACAAACAAATTTATGTGGTCTGAAGTACACCTCTATCTAAATTATAATTACTCTAAATTGGAAAGTTAATTAAAAAAATATGCAACAAAAAATTATGAAAAAAATATCCATGCACTAGATATTGGTGTGACAAATTTGTATTTTAAAAATTAGAATTGTATCATTTCTATAAAAAAATATGTGATCCAAATTAAACATCACTTTTTAAAAATGTTGTTTAGTAGAAAAAATAAGTTATTAAAAATTACATTAAAGGATTCACACTTTATTTTTAATTTTTTTTGAAAATATAATTAGAATCTACACACAAAATCTCACAAATCTCTTGTTTGCTTCATCTTCAAATTCTTAATGGTTTAATTGCTATAGGTGTAAGAAAGTTAAGATCTGGTGAAAATTGTTGATATCAATGTCAAGTTTGGTCAAAAAGTGTAACCCATTAGTGTGGGATCATCTTGTGATGTGTTATTTTCAAAATAAAATAATGTCATGTCCTTATTCTTATCCTTTCCTGAATATGTAGATAATGTGGATGGAGAAAAAGAACATGTCTTGGATATAGACAATTGAATTTGATTTTATTGAAGAAGATGCTCCAAGTGATCAATTTCCTTTTATAACATTGGTTATGCCATAGTCTCTTATAATAAGTACATTTGGGCTACTACTTAGATTTTTTTCCATTTTATGGGGAAGATGAATCCGATTGAGTCTCTAATTTTGATCATATAAATTGATACGTAGTTTGTTTCTTTCCCTTAGATGATTGAGCAACTAATGCTTGAATTTTTGAAGAGGTGATAGCATCTAGAGATATTAACTTAGATTGTTATCGTGTGAGTCTATCATAAAACTAATCAATAAAAGGAATTGTATATATTGTTCCAAGAGCATCCATTGTAGAGTAGAAAGAAGAATCAAATATTTGATAAGGAATTTTTAGCTTTGACAAAACCAAGAAGACACATTCTTTTTCTATTTTTGTTTTACCACAAGCCTTAAGTCAAGAAAGAAAAGAATTAAACATGACCAATAAATATTCAATAGATGGGTTCATGAATTAGGTTATAATATTACAATTTGATCCACAGACACACTGAGATCTGACCTGACATATACTTGACTAGCTGACACCTGCTTTGATATTTGGCTGACACATTGACTTCAGGTTTGAGAAGACATTTTGACCAGGCATTTTACATGCACCTTGACCACTTGAGCTGAACCAACTGCCCATTTATAGCTCACAAAGATTTTTGCAAATATGAAAAAATAGGTTTTCCAAAACTTGATTTTGACTACAAATCTAGAATCCTTATGGAATTCTGATGAATTTAAAAAAAGGGTTAATTTTTGACAAATGTGGTGAAATTTATGCCCTGTAATGCCCCGCCACGCAACCCTAGAGGAAGTTGCAATCCACTACTTAAACGTACCAATTTTTTTTTAAGTGCAATAACATGCAAGGTGAATACATATTGCCAACAACCTCTAAGGCCACGAGACAAAGATTACTTATAAACCCAACAACAAATAACATTAACATAAACCGAAACATTAATCACTTAAGGAAATGAAACAACATACATTCCATTCAAGATAAATTACAACAAGGATAAATAATTACCTCAAGATTCCAATTTAACATTTACAATAAGGTTACATCACTCATTCCCCGAATGAGGTAAGTCCAATACTCATAATTACAATTACAAATTCCACCTCGAATAACAACTGAGGGGTAATAAAATACAATAAGAACTGAGAGAACAAGGCATGAGAAGAACTGATTCCCACGAGCTCTCCAACTGGAAACCACGAACTCACGAACAAGAAGAAGAACCAACGGAAAGAGATGCACGCCACCCGACCACGTGGGACCCAAAGGCCCCACTCCCTCCGTGCTAGGAGATAGTAACAAGGATTTCCTAGACAAGACCATCTACCACTAGACACAGGCTTACACAAAAACTGAATTGAAACAACTACCATCACAAAGCCACTTAACATCTACACACACAATGCCATTTAACCACTACAGTCACAACATCACTTAACATGAAGTTACAACGCTTCCACAGAACAATGATCATGTACAACGCTCAATAACTGACTAACTGTCGACATAGGAAGAGTGTCATACATAAATTGCCATGAGTTACCCTAGCTCAACCTTCCTAGGCTACGGACCCCCATCTTGGGTTACCCTGGCTTGCCTCTACCGGCGCCGGACCCTCATGCAAAACTATGCGTCCCATCTCATCTCGAGCCTTATCATTCACTTGCTTCACGAGAGAGGCATTCATTATCTTATTAGTTTGAAAGATCCCCATTAATTCATTTAAATTATCACTTAGTTAAACTCTAGGTGAGTTACCCTGGCGCCCCTTTGTGTGCCGGACCCCCACCAAGAGCCACTCTCCTAACGACAACACACCCACAAGAAGAAACAAGATAACACGACCTCTCCAAACCAAGGAGGAAACAGAACACGGAACTTACTCCAACACTGGAGGAAACAACGTACAAAACCCACTCCAACATTGGAGGAAACCAAATCACATTACCCTCTCCTACACCCAAGGAGGCACAAATCCCCGTTCGTGAAAACCGGGTGATCCACATGGTATAATTATGCACATTTTCTACGACACACCAAAAGTTGACTTTCATAAAGGCAACCCACAACAGGATACAAATCCCCGATCAGGACGACTTCAAACAATGACTCTATACTCCCAACATCGAACAAGAAGAATGAACATTAAAAGTATTTCAAGCAATTAAATAAACTAAAATTCGGATTTCCTAAATCCACTCAACACAGGTTTCATGACTTGCATTTATCCAATCAATTGATCCCATTTCTTTTCACGACCTTATAATATTTAAAGAACAGATTATTTACTCTAAACTTCGCAACCCTACTCATAATCAAAACACTTTAATAATGTAGCTATCTGGTTAAAATTTAAATCAACCGTTCTCTCTAAATTCCATGATCACATACTAAAGGTAAATCACTTGATAAAAAAAAAAAAAAAACATTTAAGTTAACAATTAAGTTCATCCTTCCGCACTCATAATAATCACAAGGGCGTTTAGAAGTTCTAGTTTAACATTTATCATTATTTAAATATACCAAATAAGGTAACTTCTTATTGCAAATGAATCAATTAAATAACTTAAATTTAAACTTCCATTGATAAAATATAACAAATAACGTTTATATTTCAATTAATCATTTCTAAAACTTTATAATTAACCAAAGAAATAAAACATATTTTAACTTATACCCAATTTCATTTAATTTAATATATATTAAATATATTATATTTTATATATTATATAATATTAAATATTATAAATATTATATAAAATATAATATAAAATAATATTAATTAAAAATTTAAGTTTTAATAAATAAAAGAAAACAATTTTCGGATTTTAAAACCGACCTTGGAAAAGGCCAGCCGAGGCACGCGGCCCCTGCCTCCCGCCGGGCGGCGGTGGCCGTGTGCAGGGCACATAGCGCCGCCTCCCGTGGGCGGCGGTGGCTGTGTGGGAACACACAGCCCGCCCCCCTGCGGGCGGCGGTGGCTGTGTGTTCACATAGCCGACGCCTCCCCTACGGGCGGTGATGGCCGCGGTGGCGGCGGTGGTGGGGGTTGACCTCCCCAACCACCCCAAAACAAATAACATAACATAAAAAAATTAAAATTATTTCACTGCGTTTTTCAAACGAATTTACCAGAAATTTTCTGGGTTGTACCATATTTTAAAAATTTTCTAAAACAAACAAATATATTGCAAATATATTTGTGGGTATTTCATATGTTAATATATAGGATTGAATTCACAAATATATATATACCCACACCTTGATTTCATGCCCAAATTGCAACAATAAACCAAACCCAAATTTAAGAAACTAAAACTTATTTCAAACAAGGAAGTGGGTTTTCAAAATCTAGCTTAACAATGGAGTTTTCTTTATTTTTTTCTCCCTATTTCATGGTGCAAATTCCTTGTTTAGATTCCATTCCCAAATCCATTTATAATTTTGCAAATTGAAAAGTTTTTCCAAGAATCTTGATTGAATCTAAAACTATATCTTCCAACATACAAAAGAACAAGAAGATGAAGGGAGGAAGGATAGAACCTTATGTTTTCTCCAAACTTGGCAAGCTTCCTCCATGGAGATTTTTCCAAGCACTCCTTCAAGCCTCTCCACCCAAAACTCCAACCAAGAATCCATGGAGGTTCAAAAGAAAACCGTAAAATAAAATATATCCTTTTTCTTCCAAACTCCCCAAATTCACATTCAAATTCAACTTCCAATTAAATTCAAATTCTAATTAAAATTGAACTCAAATTCAAATCAACATTTCATTCCAATTCCAATTTCAATTTCAATTTCAATTTCAAACACAAATATCCTTTTACCAAAAAAGTCAACTAATTCAAAAAATATCCTTTTTACCCCAAAGTCTTGCATAAGAATTATTTGAATTTTTAATAACTTTAACCCATTTTCTATTTCCAATTTGAATTCAAAATTATTTTAGCACTTTATATTCAACAAAAGAATTAAATCTTTTACACTTTTAATTCAAAAGGGATAATTTAATTAATTCACACAATTAATTCAAATTATCAATAAAATAAGTCTAATTCGAAATTAGATTATTTTATTAATTCAATTAAATTAATTAACTAAACACTAATTTTCCAACATCTCCAAAAGAGAAAACATTCATTATTTATAATTTCCAAAAGCTATTTAATCACTTTTAGCTTGCAACTAAACACATTTAGTCATTAATTAGACTACGCAAGACATTAAATAAACTTTAACTTGAAATTAAATAAACACTCAAAGGGAACTGCCCAAGATAAAACAACTGACCCCAATGACGACCCAACAACATGCTACTGACTAGAATTGTGACACCCGGTTCGGAAAACCTAGCTACTATCTCCCAATTAATTTCCATTGGTCAATGGACACGCTCAAACCTGGAAACCAGGTGGAGTCGATGTCATGTACCTGCCAACCTGCAACAAAGAGCATGTCGAACGTGCATATATACATAATATGATCAGACACACCGTGAAGAGGAAATCTCAGAATCGTAGGGCACTCGCAAGCGAGTGATACAACCCCGTCCCCTTCACCAATACAATATCACTAACTGACAAAGCTAACATTATTAACATAATCAAAGCATAAAGCATCATTAATTCACATGTTAACATGATCGAAGCATAACATAGGAAAACATTGCCTAATTAACAGAGCACAAAAGGGAGGGTGTTACAATTTGTTTAAGAATTTTTAGAATTTTTAAATAGAATTTTATGATTTTTAGATTTTCAGATGCAGGTATAATATGAAAATGCAGAATTTTTTTGAATTTTTAATGAAATACAATGCAAAAATGTAAGTTATATGAGCTTTTCACTAATGCATTTTTTTAAAACCCTAAGATGCAAATTAAACAATGAAAAATCTAATGCAACGTTGATGTAATTCATTCCTAGGATGTAAATGCACTTGAAATCAGAAGTAAAATGTGCTAAAGTCGGGTTCAACAAAATGTGGACAAAATTTTTGGCACCCACAATTCTCTAACACTTCTAGGGTTTTTCACCTAAAAGGAGAGAGGTAGGCCAAAATGGACAATGTCCCCACTAAAAACTAATGCAAGTATGAATTAAGTATGCCTAAATGAAATAAACTGATAAAACATGTTGATAATTAATGCAAACCCTAAGAAATGCAAGTTGTTTGAAAACACAGTGTTGTATGCAAAATGAACTAAGAATGCAAGTAAACAATAATAGAAATGAAAGAGATTGGAGAGGTGCACCTAGAAACTGGAATGTGATGCACAGAGGCTCTAGAATCCTACAGAATTTACTCTTGAAGCCAACTGGGACACTTACGCCAAGTTGGGCGACTTAGTCCTATTTTGGGGAGATTCTGTTGAAACAAGTTTCAGCCAAAAGGGTATCCAGAAATATAGAAATCACTTTTTAGGCCTGGAAGTGGGACTAATTTGCCACTAATGGTGACTTAGTCCACCTTTAGCTTTCAGTAATTTTGCAATAGGAATCTATAGCTCTCAATCTACACTTTTCTTGACAATTGTTTGGATCTCATTCTTCAGAAATCGGGCTATAAGAGGTCTCCAAGATTCTCTTAGGGTTTTGTTGAATTTAATGAATTGGATGGAATGACAACACCTTTTAGCACCTTTCTCTTTGAAAAATTTGCATACAATACCTACAAAACACACATGCAAAGAGGGGAAAACGGTTAAGGGTTAGAGAATAGGGGTTTGCCTTAGTCAAACCCCAATTTGGTAATCAAACCCTTGAAAATGAAATGAAAGAGAAAGAGAATGATGAATGAACAACATGAAATGTTGCAACTCACCAAACCCTTGATGTAGGAATCTAAAGATATGCAAGTGGATGCTCCAATGAAGACTTGATAATGCCTAGAATGCTTGAGAATGTATGTATGCTAATGTATGAATGAATGTGTTAATGTATCGGGGGTGAAAATGAGAGGAAAACCCTTTATTTATACTTGATTTTACAAAATTTTCTTAAAATAACACATCACAGGCTGACCTCAAGGTTAAGAGAATAATATCCCACCGGAAATTTAAAATAATTTTTATTTTTGTGCCTAGTTGGACTAAGTTGCCCCAAGTGGTGACTTGGTCCCACCAGGGAAATTTTACTAGGTTTCAAGAATTAAAATGTATTTAATGATGTTTAACAGGATTATTCTGTGACACACACTTAAGTAGGGCTGGAAAGTGCATTACGGGGCCATTTAAACATAAGAAAGGGTCAAATTAGTGAATACAAGCCTAGAAAAATGTGAGTTTGTTACAACACTTTGAAATAAGACTTGGTAAGTTATAAAAGGAAGTTATTTAGGTTAATTGTAATGAAAAGGTCCTAAAGAAGTGTGAAATTGGGTTACAACACTTCACAACACTTTTACAGGACATCATAGAATTCTTATTGATTCACAAGGACCCAAGACCTAATGTGAATGTGTTGACCACATTAGAACATTAAATCTAGGAAAAATCAAGCCAAAATCACCAAGAGGGCCTAAACATGAGAAAAAGTAGAAGGGTCACTTTTTTTGTGTCCACAATAACTATTAAAAATCACTACAGAAGAGGACAAAAAAGGACATAGCACAATGTATTAAATTTTTTCCTAGCAAGTAACAGAAGAACACTTTGCTAATTGAAATAATTTTAACAATACTAATACACCAATTTGAAAAACACATATTTATTATAGCCATTACACACAATGTTTGACAATTGAAAATCAATTATCTCTCTCCCTTCACAAATGAACAAAAAGTTGAACTCACAATCATAATGCCACACATGTAATTTCTTCTTGGCCAACTCTTTTTCCTACACTGATACTCTTCCCCTTTCTACAAGGTGTTACTAGCTCCTCCTGCCTTCCTAAGCAAGTGTAAAAGCCTATTTCTACAAAACTTATCCACCCCTTTTTTTGTTCACCTAAAATCTCCTTCTAATGCATTTTAAAAACTCCTCTCACCCCTCCATTCATAACATGCAAAATAATGATTACCTTAAAAAATGTAATATAAATGAGGAAAAAATATCTATAAGTTCTTGTTGGTCTATCATCCATAGATTTTAGGATGATAAGAGATATATCAAGATCTTGTAGGAAATTATTATAGAATTCTTAAAAATTATAAATAATACGTTTATATTCAATAATTTGATATGTAAATTTAAAGAATATATTTCTAATTATTCAAAAAGAAAAATTAGGGTTGTAATATTCTCAAATCAAAATTTATCCAGTTTCTAGAAGTTGGGCATCCCACATCAAAATATAAAAATATATATTACACATAAGAGATCTATAAGAGGGAGTTCCACTTGTTGACCAACCTATGATGCATGTTATGACTTGTCATATGTCATATTCATATATATATAATGGATCCAAATAGAGCACCCAACTTGGTGAGTGGATTATGATGAGCTTATGGTAGGTGGAAGGAATATGGTATTTGTAATATGTGAATTCATCTTAGGGATTGAGTGTTAGATATTGAAGGAGCTATTCAGTTGTGAAATTTTGTGTGGTTTTAGCTGATGGTTTCCTAATTGTCATTAAATTGTTTCATGTGTTTTATCTTCTATGTGTGCTTTTAAGATGAAAGTTTTATAGTATTTTTTGTAGGTATCGTTATGATACCAAAATTACTCTAAATTTCTTGTTAGCAATGCTCCTATAAATACTTAGACTCTACAAGTGTATTATTTTACCAAATAATACATTGAGTTGCTTTAGATATTGGGTTTTTTCTCCCAAGAGTGTTTTTCCTATGTAAATCATTATGTTATAGTTATTACTTTTGTATTTATCTTTTTGTAGCTATATGGCTAGTGAAGCATATTCTACATCTTTTCTTCCTTTTATTTCTTAGGTGTCCAAGAGAGATCAACTTTGATATATTTTTTGGGGAATTATTTGGCACCCAAAAAAGCTAGAGTGGGCCAAGAAGAATCTAGGTAAAAGAGAGTGAGAAAAATAGAGCTTATAGTAATACAAAAAAGCTAAAACTGATATGGAAGAAGGCACACAAAAAATATTGGCTGATTTTATAGCAAGTATGATCTCAAAGAAAAGGTGGAAGTGTTCTCCATAGTAATCATGATTGGTCTATCATGAATTCATAGAATTCTTAATGCTCCCAATAAGAATAGGCTAGTTAAAAACAATCTATTAAGGTTATAGTTCGATTTTATCTTCTTTTAGGAAATAAAGTTATCCTTAGCTTCTATAAATTCTAATATTCTTTAGGTTCAAACTACCAAATCATTATTGAAAAAATCAAAGGTGAGTCAAGTGGTTTAGGTATTCTTTAGAAATCAACTAATCTAGATTTGGATTTGATGGTTCAATCATAAAATGAGATCTATTAATTATCTACATTGTATAGACTATATCAAAAGGATTTATGGTGAGTTTTTATGGTTCAAATGGTATAATTTGGAAGAAGTGTCTCTAGGAAGAGTTATCTAGGCAGGTGCTTATGTTAAAGAAGAGCAATATTTTAGTAGGTGGTGATTTCAATATGATAAATTGAGCTAAATATAAAGATTGAATGGAAGAGTTTCAATCATTATAAGATGCTTCAAATATTTTTTCAAAACATGATTTTTTTTAATTTAGCTAAATGTATTAGCCAAATTACTTTCTCTACTTTCATATTAGGATTGCACTAGTCTATTACTATTTAATAGAATAAACTACAATCCTAGAAGTGTTTTAAAAGAAAGAATTTAATTTAAGTAAAATGATAGAAGAGAGATGATAAAAGACTGTTTTCTAAAAAATAAAATAATAATTTATAAAAATAAGTCACAAAGTTCAAAAGATTCTACTAAAAAGAGGAACTTGGCCAAAAGGAGGAATTCATTTCCCAAGATTCTAGCAAGTCATGTAGACATCCACACATTGTGTTGTCATCCATATGAATAGAATACAAAAAAGATTCTAAAAAACACAAAAATCCAACCTTATTGTCGCCTAGTCAGTAAAATAGAAATGGAAAATGCGCCAACAAATAATAGATAATATAAATATCAATAAATTAACCAAATAACAAGATTCACATGTTTTTTAATAAAACAAAGAAATGAACAATAAATAAGAAATAAGTTGCAAGCCTCCATGTAGTTGAGTTCTCTCAAAATACCTACAAGCACAAAGAAAAGGAAAAGTATTTGGGATATTTTATATATTTTCCTCAATCAAATCCTTGCTTTGGTATTTCTACCTCCACAACATCCAATAGATAGATAGATATATAGATAGAAAAATATTGTGTGAATACTATTATCTCAAACGTATTAAGTAATGGTCTGATCTATGAATATACAATAGTGAAACTAGAATGAAAGAGAAGGGATGTGATAATCCCAAGGTGCTCATGGGAAAAACAAAAGAAATATTTGAAATAATAATAAATGAGAACAATATTACCTACATAGCCTTGAGAAATCCAATAGGGTAAGAGAGCTAAAAATAATGTTGCAATACTATTGCAAAAAATTGTAAAGCTTGAGAGGGTGGTATACAAGCTTGAGAGTGCCAAGAGAGAGACTAGAGAGAGTCCAAAATTAAATGAGATTAAAATATGAGAAGATCAGGAAAGAGAAAGTTGTTAACGAGTCATTTAGAATCCTCCTCAGCCATTTTTATTGACCTAGAAAGGTGACAAGTGGAAAATTTCTCAAAAATAACCATGAAATGAAAATTTTCATGGTACACTAGCATGACACATGGAATTCCATGTTATGCACTAGTGTCCACACAATTTATGCTCAAAAATTATAGGGCACTAGAAAAAAATAGAGCTAATATAAACCGAACATCAGAAAGAAACCACAAGAAATATTTCCTAAGAACCATGAGTAGGAAAATAATAATGCAAGGGGTGAAATGAGCCTACAAAAAAATAAGGGAATGGACACCAAAGTGGACACAAAATATAGAGTGAAGTTCTAAGGGTGTGTGATTTTTGACATTATATTTTCCCTCACTTCACCTAGCTTATGAACCTATGTGCTAAAGTAAAGGGGAAAATATTGGAAAGAAAAAATATTAAATCCAAAAGGATAATTCAAATGATGAAATATCTTCAAGCAAAGGAACCATGCCTCCAGTCTGAGAACCTACGAAACAAATACATTAGACATTAAGAACTTGTACAAGAAAACATAGAAGAAAACCTATAGAACCGCTAGATTAGAACATCATAATCATAGAAATATATATAAATAGCCCAAAATAATGTATCCATAAAGGATAAAAGCACATAAAAACAAAAAAAATAAAATTTTTGAGTTAGTGAAGTGAAAGAGACCTCAATATGGAAGGTTATTTCAATAATATGTGTTGTCCCAAAAATAAAAAGGAAATAAAAGAGACAAAACTTAGAAAAATTCTTAAATTACATGAGAAGAATATGGCGAGTCACTTGACTACTTCAAGTAGAGATTATATACAAGAGATAGGGAATCAACTGGTATGAATGAGAGTACATGACTCTAACACTATCTTACTTTTTTGCTAGGGGCCATTGAAATTATAATTCAAAAATGGATCACAAGATAGAAAATTGTGTTATGTTAGGTGAACATGGATGTAAAATTCAAGCCGTATTAAGCACTCAAGATTTCAAGTTGTATTATTCTACATGGACCATATACTACCAAAGTAGGACATATGAATTCCTACAAGCTAGAAATTTGTATTATGCTAGGTATGTTATATGTTGCCAATACTACAAGGAGCATAACAAAAAAAATTGACATGGGAGAACAGTGTAGGGAGCATAAAAAATGGCATAGGGGGTTAAAATAAAGTAACACCATAGGTAGCTAAAATAAAAATAGGTGCATGTAAGGATGCACATGTGATAAAAATATATTCCTCCATAAAATATTAGCAAGTATGGTATGCACATATTTTAAGGAAAAGAAAACGAGAAAAAAGGAGAGAGGGGGTCCTTAGGAAGGATGTATGCCTCCAAAAAAAATTGTATGTGCCCCCCAGAATATAGGTGAGGGAAATGATGATAGAGATTATTATGTTGTTATCAAAGAGAAAGTATGGTTACACATGATATTGTACCACCATGAATAGAAATGAGAAAACAAAGAAAGCTACAAGTGCCACATAGTAGGTAGCAACACAATAGAATAAGAGAGGTCTAAAGACATCATGAGAGAATAGACTAGAGAAAATATAGGTGAAATCAATGGTATTGCTTTTTATAAGAAAGATAGAGATAATCGTAATATGATGATAGAGGTGATCTCATCCATAACAAAGGAAAAAAATATTTAATGATGTAGTAGTTTTCTCATATTATGACAAAGGATGATTGGTGTGTTGCTTCTGAGCTGTGTAGGCCCACGGATTCCTATTCATTGCCTACATGTTCCTTCTACTACGTGTATGCTATGCGGTGGAGTTTGCTACATTTCGGTGTGTTGATCTGCATCCAGGGGTGGGGTGTTTTTCTATAATCAAGGGTGGGATCTTCTTGTTGTCTATTCTTGGTGCATACTCATTGGGGTATTTGTTCGCTGTGTGGGGGTGTTTATTTTTTCTTAGTGTGGGTTCTTTCTTGGTTGCGAGGTGTGGAGGCATTCTTTCTCAGTTGTTTTGAGGTGTGTTTTTGAGATTTTTTTCTTAATTCTTTTGTGGAGAGGTTATGGTGGAGAACCATATTTCTACAAGTTTGGTGGTAGCTGGAGGTGGTGCTTTTCTTAATGGCTCCTCATTGAGTTTGAAAGCTCAACACTCTAAGTCATTTTATGTGGGGGAGGGCCCTAAACTAAAGAAAGTGAATGGTTGTTTGCCTAGGAGTCAGGATCATCTAGTCTTGGTTCTTTCTCTAGAATATGTGGCTAATGATCTTTCTTATTGGAGTAGACATGCTTTAATTTGAAAATTTCTTAGGATCTGTATTCCTTTGCTGGCTTTGGATGCTTGGATCAGGTGTACATGGTAGGTTGAGGGTGACATGGAGCTAATGGTGGCTACAAAAAGTTATTTTGTGGTTGTTTTTTCCAATATGGTTGATGAGAATCAGGTTTTTGAGGGAGGACCCTACTTTTATAATAATATTGGATTGTTTATAAAACCATGGCATATGGTTTTTAACATAGCTGAAGAATTGTCATTGAGGGTTCTTGTCTAGGTCCATCTGCTACGACTTCCCCTGAAGTTTTGGAGAGAAGATATTTTACAACGTATTGCAGCTCTTCTTGGTAAGCCTATTGCAGTTGTTCAACAAACCCTTGAAAGAAAGGTTATTTCTTTTGCTCAGATTTGTGTGGAGGTTGATTTGAATAATCCCTTACTAGATTCTCTAGAAATTTTTCTTGGTTCTTTGTCTTGGATTCAACAACTTGATTATGAGTCCCTTCCTTTTCATTGTTGGATTTGTAATGAGTATGGACATCTTCAAAATAAATTTCCTAGGATTAATAAGGCTCCTCCTTCTAATTCCTCTCCTTCATCTTCGGCTCCTAAAGTTGTTAGGGAGGATAAAGGGAAATATTCTAGGATGGAGGGTGAATCAGATAAAGATGGCTTTGTGCCAGTTAAGCGGGCTAAGGGTTGTGGTCATAAGAGATCATTCAAGGACATGAAGAATGAAGAGTACTTTAATCAATTTGAGGTGTTGAACACTTCAACCTTGGAGGAAGGAATCCCATCAGATGTTCCTTTTGATGCTATTGGTATGGGTTGTGCTATGGGATAGGGATAGGTATCTAGTCAAGATATTCATTTATCATAGGGTGTGCAAGATCATCTAGTTACTCTGAATGATCATATGCAAGATGATGATGATGATATTTTTATGGAAGATTTTTCAGAGGGGCTAGTTTATGGCAAGAGAAAGGGGTCTTCTCTAGTCTTGGGGGTGCAAAAACACACACTTATGAAGGGACTATCTGAGCACTCTTCTAAAAGTGGCCCCAAAAGAAGGATCTTGAGAATATTAAGCGTACTAGAGACTTGTTGATGGAATCTAGGTCTGTTAAACCCATTGATGCTCACTTTTCACCATCTCCTTCATGATTGTTCTCTCATGGAATGTAAGAGGGTTGAATAGAACCCTCATCAAAAGGCTATTCATGATCCGGTTGTTGTCCATTCTCTCGACATTTTTTGTGTTCAAGAGACTAAACTTTCATTTGATTTTATGCTTCAGTGTGTTTCTCATATTCGGTATTTTGGTCAATGCAAGTGCATTGGTTCTCGGGGGAGTTGTGGGGGTTTGGCTCTTTTTTGGGATCCAATAAATATTTCTCCCCTTTAGTGGATTTCTAGTCATTATATTATTTCCATGGTTACCTCTTCTTTGGAAATAAGTGAGACGATTATGGTTACTAATGTTTATGCCCTGATTGATATTTGTGGAAAAATCTAGCTTTGGGCTCATATAAGGTATGTTAGATCATGTGCTCCATATCTTCCTTAGATCTTAGCTGGTGATTTTAATTTTGTGTTAAGCTTGGAGGAGAAAAGAGGGGGGATTGCCTCAGCTTGGGCCTACTTCTAATCTTTTTTGGGAGAATATGTATTTGCTAGCTTTAGTGATGTTAGGCCTTCTAATGGGTTTTCACTTGGAATAATAGACAGAGTGGAGAGGAAGTGATCTCAAAAAGATTGGATAGATTTCATGTTTCCTATTTTTGGGTGGGAGGTAGATTGGTTACTAGTTATGGGATTCTTGATTGGAGGGGTTCTGATCATTGGCCAATTAAACTTTCAGTATTCCATTTTTTTGCTCCCAAGAATCCTCCCTTTAAGTTTCAGCTTATGTGGCTTTGAGAGTCTTCTTTGCATTATATTATGGCCCAATGGTGGCGTGATGGTAGCCCTACTTATGGTACAACTATGTACACCTTTGTTAAGAAACTTTAGTATGATAAATTTCACCTTAAGAGATGGAATAGGATGAGTTTTGGAAATTTTAAGGTTATGAAGAGGAATTTGCAGGCAAGCCTTGATATGATTACTCGCCAAATTTAGGATTTTGGTTTCTCAAATTCTTTGGGTCAAGCAAAATCCTAGGCTGTGAGAGTTTTGGAGGAGTGGGAGCTTCGGGAGGAGATTTTCTAGAAGCAAAAGGCTTATATTGATTGGCTTCAGGAAGGGGATAGGAATACTAATTTTTTTAATCATTTTGTATAGGCTCGTTGCAATAGAAGTTGTATTTCCTCTCTGGTTAATGCGGATGGGACCCACATTTCTTCTTTTTAGGCTTTGTCTCATGAGGCTAGACAATTTTATTCTTCTCTTTTTTTTGAGGATTCGTCCACTGCAAAAGATGAGGAGAATTTGATCCTTGCTTGTTCCCCCTCCCTAATCTCCAAGGAGATGAATGATTTCCTCATCTGCCTGATTTCTTTTCTTGTATTGGAAGAGGTCATTTTTGGGATGAATAAAGGTAAAGCCCCTAGATTGGATGGTTTTCTTGGTGAATTTTTTTAGGAATTTTGGGATATTATAAGTTTGGATTTATTGGAGGTTACCCGGGAATCTCTTTGCAGTAAGTAGATGCTTCATGCCTTGAACTCTACTTTTCTGGTTCTCATTCCTAAAAAGGAAGGTGCAAATCAACTTGAATTCTTTTGACCTGTTGCTCTTTGTAATGTGGTGTACAAAATTATTACTAAATTGATTGCTAAGAGGCTTAAATTTTGTCTTCCTTCTGTAATCTCTGAGGAGCAAGGAGGTTTTGTAGCTCGTAGACAAATCTTGGATGGGGTGGTGGTTGCTTATGAGGTCATTCACTCTATGGCGACTTCCAAGGAAAAGTTTATGTTCATCAAGTTAGATATGGCCAAGGCTTATGATAGAGTTAATTGGATTTTTTTGCAAAGAATTCTCTTAGGCTTTGGTTTTAGTCCAGATTGATTCAACTAGACTATGAGTTGTGTTACCTCTTCCTCTTTTTTTGTTCTTATGAATGGGGAACCTTCTGAGCTTTTTGAGGCTTCCAAGGGCCTTCGTCAAGGAGATACTCTCTCCCCTTATCTGTTTATTATTATGGTTGAGGGTTTGGGAAGATTTGTTAAGTCATGGATTTCCCAGGGTAGAATTCAAGGCTGGTGTTGGGGCAAATGGCTTCCATAGCTCTCTCATCTTCAGTTTTTGGATGACACTTCTCTTATGGGGAGGGCTTGCCTTCAAGAGGTTGTTTCTTTTAGGCAGGTTTTGGATATTTACCTTGCTGCTTCGAGTCAAAAATTCAATGAACGCAAGTATTTTATATTATTTTTTAATACTTCTCAAGCTATTCAACAATGGATTGCTAATATTTTGAGGTTTCAGATTGAGTCTCTTCCCTTTTTCTATCTGGAAATACCTCTTGTTGTTCGTAGGCAACCTATATCTTCTTGGAAAATTTTGCTTGATAAGTTGTGCAGTAAAGTCAGTCATTGGACTCATTGTTAGCTTTCTACTGCTGTAAGAGTGACTCTTGTAAAGTTTCTTATCCAGGATCTCCCTATTTATAGGGGTTTTGTTCAGGCGGCTCCTTTGTAGTTACTAAGGGAATTTGATGCTCTCTCATGACAATTTCTTTGGAGTGATAACTTGCAATCGGCCAAGTGGAGTCTTGTTAAGTGGGATACGGTGTGCAGACCACAGAAAGATGGGGGCCTTGGATTGTCTTCTATTGTTTTGAATGGGAAAGCTCTTGTAGCCAAGTTATATTGGTGTTGGTGTACTAGTGACCATTAGTTTTGGGCCCATATTCTTACCCACAAGTATCTTAAGGATGTTAACACTTGTGATGTTTCTTGTTTCCCTTTAGAAGGAATGGGATCTATGATTTGGAATACCCTCAAATCGGGGGCTTAGTTGGTTTAGAAGGGGTTTTTTTGGATATGTCATTTCGGTTCTAAATCCCTTTTTTGGTGGGATTCTTGGGATGGTCATCCTCTTATCATTTTTGCTTACACTTACCTCCAATCTCTTTGTGATCATTTTACTACTACTAGTTGGAATACGGTTGAGTATTAGAAGTCTGTTTGGAATATTAGACTAGTTGCTAGCCTTAGATGGAAGCACTCCTCGAATTGGCCACCAGGAGGGTTAGAGAAGGATTGGAAAAATTTGGCTTAGATTCTTGCATCATGTGAATGCAATTCCATGGTGGGGTAGGATGTCTTGGCTTGGAGTAACAGTGATTTATATGGTAAGTACTTTGTTTTAGTAGGTTATGGTGAGTTCGTTAGGCAGGTGTTTGGGGACTTTGAGTTTCCTTGGTGGAAACAAGTGTGGAATAAATTTTCTTGGCCCAAGAGCAATTTTTTTATGTGGTTGGTGGTCCAAAACTGATGTCTTACTTGGGATAACTTGTGCAATAGAGGGTTCCAGGATCCCTCAATGTGTATTTTTTGTTGTAAAAGTGAAGAGAGTGTCTCTCATCTCTTCTTCCAATGTTCTTTTTCTAGGAGATTTTGGCACCTTTGTTGGGCTATGTGGAACTAGGCTTGCTGGCATGTCTCTTCTTTAGTGGATTTCTTTTCCTAGTGGAGAAGACCCTTGTTAAGACATCTTTTCTTCAAGTTACTTGGGCGCTTGGACCAACTTTTATTATCTAGCATATCTGGCTAAAGAGGAATCGCAAGATTTTTCAAGATGTGAAGCTGTTTGTCCAACATTTGTGGTGGAAGATTCTTCATTCTTTGGGAGAAACTATTTCGGCTAAGTGTGACTTGGCTGAGGATGTGGATTTTGGAGAGGTTTCCTGTTGGACTTGCCTCAATCTTCCTCTTCAGAGGGGGCTGCTCAGAGTGTTGGTCAGATCATGAGAAATAGATGTCAACATCCTCTTCAGAAGATAAATAAGGAGGGGTGTTGGTGTCCTCCTCCTTAGGGTGTGTTGAAAATCAACACAGATGGGTCTTCTCATGGAAATCCTAGTCATGTTGGTATTGGTGGTGTTGGGCGAACTAGTTCTGGGACTATTGAGTTTATCTTTTTTGTTTATAAGGGTTGGTATATTAACAATTTGATGGAGGCTCTTGCTATTTTATGCATTTTGGAGTGTGGTTGTGCTCTTGGGTCGAGACAGATCATTTGTGAATCTAATTCTTAGGTGGTGGTGACTTTGTTGAAGAGGCAATAGTTGGAGGATGTTTGTTGGCATTTGTCTGTTATTGTAAAATAGATTCTTAATCTGTATGCTTCCTTGGATTCTATTTCTTTCTGTCATATTCCTCAAGAAGGGAATGGGGTTGCAGATTGTTTGGCTAAATGGGCTTCTGATCACTTGTAAGATTGGAATATTGTGGAAAGGAGTCAATTACCCCTAGATTTGTCACAAAAATTGGACCAATTAGTTGAGATTGATAGGGATGTGTAATGCCCTTGCTTTGTATTGTTCTTTTTTTATTTGAATAAATTTGTACCCCTCTTTTAGTTGTAACATATTATGACAAAGGAAGTCTTAAAGCCATAATAGATGAAGAAAAATTGAATTGAAAATTAGGGAATCTAAATGTCACATATCATTTTAAGAACGGATAGGGGTATCAATAGATAAAATATTGATAGCATTTGTGTTAATAAGGTGTTGTATTTTATCTTACAAGGCTTGAAAGTCACTATTGGTGTGACCAAGTTCTTGGTGATATGCACAAAAAGAAGTTTTATTTGAATGCATTCAATAAATTACTTACATGTATAGGAGGCAAAAGAGTGATCAAGTTTGCTTTGAGAAGCCTCAAAAATTTATGCTGTTGTTTAGATAAATGGGAAGGATTAGGAAGCAATCACTTCTCTTGTAGGAAATTTTGTAATTTTTTAAAAGAATAAGTTTTAGAAACATAAAACAATGGCTTAGGGGATGTTGACAAAGGAGAAGGATGGTAACATAAACCAACTATAGGAAATCACGGTGTTAGTTCCAGAAGAACCTTAACTTCTTGTTCCATGCACCCAAGACCATTTCATTTCTATCCATGTTTAGAAATAATTTTGACTCCAATTTGGTAATGTTTCTCCAAAGTAGAGGGAGAAGGAGATTCAATGTCACTGGCCTTGGAAAAATGACAAGTATAATTTCATGTTGGAGAAATAGTAGTTGAATTCATAGAAGAAGAATAGTATATTCTAGCATGAGAATTTGGACCCTTGTTAAATGAAGGAATGTTGAAATTAGAAGGGTTAGCCTTATATTCACCATGCCAATTGGGGGTGAAGTCTAAGGAGCCCTAGTCATCATCATGACATGGGTTTTTAGAAGAATATGGAACATCATTATCGAGAGAGGGTAACAATGATGTTTAAGATTTTAGCGTAGATGAATGTACAAAGTTATGAATAAAATAAAAATTAGGCTTCACATGACTCAATTCATCCTTTTGAAAATATTGAAAGGATTTAAGATTGTATTGTATTGTATATGCTTTATTTATATGTATGAATTTTATATATTTAAGGTAAAACGGGCCACACCCACAATATGGATCCACAATTTATCAAGAAGAAATTTATATAATAAATAACCTAACATAACACATACCATAGTGGGTAAGATAATGGGGCCAAAATCGATAGGTAACATATTCATACCATGAGCTTGATAAGAAACATTATCAAATCTACCAATATATATTTTTTTAAGAGAAAGATAAGAAGTGTTGATATTGATTTGATGTCATAAATCCATACTACAAACATTTAAAACCAATCCAAGGTTAATGATGGTTTGTTTGATACCAATGTTTTTGATTGAGTGGAAAAACAAGTTTTGATGGGACTTGAAACCCATTACTACCCAATTTTGAAGGGACCAAAAACCCTATCCAAGCAAAACATGTTGTACCAAAGATAATACACATACCATTAGTAGCCCATCAGTAGCACCACCAAGAATAAAATAAGACAACACAGGCTACACAAAGGTTTTATAGGGACCTTGAACCCTTTAATCAATTACAAACCAAGATTTTACTGGAACCTTAAACCCAAAGGTTTCGAAGGGACCTTAAACCCTTAACCAGGTTTTTCAAGGACCTTGACCCCATAAAAGGTTTTGAAGGGACCTTGAACCCATTACAATCAGGTTTTGGTAGGGACCTTAAACCCAAAAATACAGAAAATTGAAAAGTAGCAGTCTTCTTCTAGCTCCAACCATTCTAAACAACCATCCCATGCTCTACCTCAATAGGAGATGACCCAGGTTTTGAAGGGACCTTGAACCCTTTACAATCAAATTTTAGCAAGGACCTTAAACCCAAAAATATAGAAAACTAAAAAGTAGCAGCCTTAATGCAACTTCATCCATCCTAAACAACCATCCCAAACTCCACCTCATCAGGAGAGGGCCCCCCTCTATAGGAGAGAAAGATGAGAGAGCCTAAGCCACTGAATCCACCAATCTCATACACATACCAACTCCACCTCAAAAGGAGCAAGTAGAAGAGAAAGGAACTTTCCACTGAACCAACAGCAAGCAACTCCACCTTAATAGGAGAGGGCTCTATCTCAATAAGAGAAATCTTCACCTCTAGAGAAGAAATCAACTATGGAACCTAGCAAAAAGAAAACACTCTGGTATAGGACAAGCACTCACAACATCGTTAGGCATCAAAAGAGCATAAAATAAGAAAAAATACATAGAATTCATTTCAGTCCCCAAAAGAAAGAGCTCACAATCCTGAGCCTTCAGAATAACCAAATGAAATGGCTTCATCATCCAACAAAAATAAGAATTTTCCCCAAAAGACTTGAACATCTTCATATTCAAAAGGGAAAACCAAAAAATAACCTTTAACAAAGATTCCTTAGAAATATGAGAAGCAACAAAAGATGCCCCATAATGGACCAACACATTCCAAAGAAACTCCAGCCCCCACAACAACATAAACGAAGAAACCTAGAAGGGACACAAAACTAAAGATGAGCCAACTCCATTAACGAGCAAGGAAAAGTCCTTCCCAGGATAGAAGGACATTTGAATCTTAATAGAAAACCCCAAATATAGAAAAAATAAGAGGGGGAAAATCACTATGTAGAGAGTCACTCCTAAAAAGGAGCCAATCCAAACAAAGGCCAAAAGCATCACAAAAGAACCAAGTCAGCCACCCCTAGAAAAAGATGAAAGCTCCCTCAAGAGGCACACAAACCAAATGCTACCCCATTGAGACAGGTTGCTCACCATAGAAAAAGGCTCCATAGGAATTGGTCGACCCTCCAACATGAACCAACAAACACCATGCTTCAATAAAGGACGAGGCCAAAAGGGAGCCATACCCAGAACAACACACAACAAGCCTTTGCAACCATCATAGTAGATGTTGAAGCAGAAGCCCAACAACAATAATGAATGGGAAATAATCACTTCCCCCAACAACCACAAGATCTCCATAATGAAGGTATTGCATAAAAAGACACCCATCATAGAGAAGCCTTGAAGGAGAGGAAAACAAACCTTCTGACCTCCACAAACCCAACCTTGGAAACCATAACAAAGGAAGCGACTGAAAACACAACCCAAAGTTCTAGAAGAAGCTGAGGAAGAAGATCCACCACCATAGAAGCCAAAGAGATCCCAAGAGCAGCCGAATCCATATCTGAACCCTCTCTATTTCCTTCGCTATCCTCAAAGGTATTCAAAATTCATCCTCAACACCTCTTCCCGCCTGTTTTCTTCCATCCGCTCCACTCCATCCTTAGCAAAAAAATTGGCATTGTTTATAAGAATGGTGTGTTTGATAGGTCAATTTTATTAACAACAATAATTATTAAAAAGGGATCATATTAATTTTTAGCTTCTAGGAGGAAACATAGTTTGGTGAAAATTGATATCAATCGAATTGGAATAAAAGTATTCAAGAATAGAAGCCACATTGATGGGATTCATATTATATTGTATAGGTATCATTTTTAAGGAATAATGAAGGGAACTATGATAAGAAGGTGAAGTTTGTATCAAGTCACAAATAGATATCTTAGCTTGTGTAGTTTGGATTGTTTAACAAGATCATATTCTATGGAACTCTTGATGTAAGGATAAGGAGGTGGGGGAAGAATAGGATTTTGTAGAGGAAGGGAAATAGGGATAGGATGTACTCATTTGTTTCACCTAGTGTTATATTTGTGAGCTATCAAATGGTAATTTGCATCCATAAGAACATTATAATCAAATAATTAAAATAATAAAAAAATGTCAATCTAGGACTATTAGAAATACCCTGAATATTGATCACAAGTCAAGAAGGTTGAGGTGAATTAGGTGTTTCATGCATAATGATTTAGGAATATTAGAAATATTTTAAACATTAATGGACCTATCCAACATCCCTTAGTGGGCAGGATAGATTAATAAAAAATGATAGAATTAACCATTTGGTTATCTTGTTGAGGAGTATGATATGTAAGGAAAGGAACAAAAGAAGAATGCTTAACATATATACATGAGGGATTCAATGTGAGGTGAGAGTATTCGTCCATTAATGCTTCATCTCTAAAACAAAGAGAATCAACATGAAGAGTAGGTAAAGTAATTTTAAGTAAAGTGTTAATTATTTCATCCTCTTCAAACAAAATATCCTCAAAAACAGGAAAAATTTTAGGAGGGGGGTCAAAATAATAGAGTGAAATAAGAAAAGCAAAGTCAGAATCACATGCATTGAATGAAAGATTTTTAATATTTTGAGAACAGAAAGAAAATGATATGGAAAAAGAAGATAATAGGTTCATTTAGAGATTAGAAGTAGAATTTAAGAAAGGCATAGGTAATTCAATCAAAGGCCATTTTTTTTTCCTTTAAGACTGTGGAATGGTGTTTAGGGAAATACCTTGAAAAAATAAAGAAAAAAATTGTTTTGAAGAATTTTTTTGCTTTTGAGAAGGTTTTTAAACTGTAAGAGCTTTAAATTCACTAAAATGTAAAAAAGAAAAAATTGTGAGCTAACTAAAATATACTTAGCCAAATGATTTTCCCTACTTTCACATTAGGATTGCACTAGTTTATTATTTTTAACAAAAATAACTCTACAATACCAAAAGTGTTTTAAAAGATAAAAATATTTAACTAAAATGACAATAGAAAATTGATAAAGACTATTTTGAAAAATAAAATAATAATTTATTAAAATAAGCTACAGAGTTGAAAAGACAACAAAAAGAGGAACCTAGAGCTAAAAGGAGGAAGTCACTACCCAAGATGCTAGTACTTCAATGGACATCTATGTGTTGCACTGATCTCCAAATGAATAGAATATGGAAAAACTTCTAGAAAACATAAAAATCCATCCAAGTATTTTTTTCCTAGTCTAAAAAATAAAAATAGAAAATGTGGTAGAAAATATTAAATAATAAAATATAGAGAAATAAACTAAATAACAAGATTTACATAATTTTTAATAGAATAAATAAATTAAGAATAAACAAGAAAGAACTTGCAAGCCTCCATGTAGTTGAGTGTTGTCAAAAGATCTACAAGAACAAAGAAAAGGGAAAAAAAAGTGGCTTTTTAGGGATTTACCTCAATCAAATCCCTAATTTAGTATTTCTACCTCTATAGAAAATAATAGATAATTAGATAAAAAAATAGTGTGTGAATGCTCCTAACCCAAATGTATTAGAGAATTATCATAGCTATGAATGTGTGATAATGGAACTAGAATGAAAGAGAAGGGATTTGATATTGCCAAGGTTATTAGGGGTAGAACAAAAGATATCTTTGTAATAGTAATAAGAAACAAGAAAAATATCACTTATTGAGGCTTGAGAAAGCCACAAGGATAAAAAATATAAAAATAATGTTGTAAGAGTGTTACAAAAAAATTTAGATCTTCAGAGAGTGGCGTATGAGATTGAAAGTATCAAGACAAAGACTAGAGAGCCCAAATTGAAAAGTTAGATCTAAATTATATGAGAAGAGGAGGTAAGAGAAAGTTATTAATAACCAATTTGGGATCGTCTTAAGTCATTTTTACTAATGTAGAAAGGTGACAAGTGGAAAATTGCCAAGAAATTACCACCAAACAAAAATTGTCATGGGACACTAGCATAATGTGTGCAAGTGTCTATATGATGTGCTAACTTGTCCAAATAAGTTACATATGCTAAAAAATAACGAGGCGCTATCTTAAAACATATAAGTGACATAAAAAAGTGACCACAAGAAATAAGGCCTAAGAACCATGGGAAGGAAAAAGGATAATGCAAGGGTTGAAATGAGCCTACAAAAGGAATGGATACCAAAGTGAACATAAAACATTGAGTGAAATTGCTAGGGTGTGCAATTTTTTTCATTACAATTTTATAGATGGCAATGGTCCCTTAGATCTCTATCTAAAAGAAGGTGAGTATACCTAGTTGAATAGGAGGATTATCTTTTGTTATATTATTGATAGGATATATCACTTTATGGTAACTTCCCAATCAATATTATAAAAAAATTAGGAGTTTGATTCTACTTATGGTTGTGTCAGATCATTTCCCTCTCATTATTTTTATTTAATTGTATGCGCCTCTATATAGTGTTTCATTTTTATTTAAACTTGTATGGATCCTTTCCCCTAATATCAAGACCAATTTTATGTTTGATGGAAGGGGTCCCAGATTAAAAAATATTTTATTTTACTTTCAAATTAAATTTTGTATAGAAAAAAAATGGAATTTGGAATAAGAAAGGTTTGGGGATCATCTTTACAGAAGAAAGAAGAAATTAAGGATAGTATCATCGATATAGAATGTTGAAAAATCCATATAGTTAGAATGTTAAACAAATGAGTTTCTATTTGAAGAAAAAATCTTTAATCTCTTCAAGAGATTTACTTGGAAAAGGAAGAAGTATTTTGGAAGTTCAGAGAGGGAATAAGAATATTTCTAACTTTCATGTAGTTATATAGTTAAAAAAGGCAGGAAATTTATATATTATATTTATAGAGAATTATTAGGGTCAAATAATTAGAACTATGGAAGGTATCACCAATTTTTTTTTTTTCTAATTTTTTTTAACATAAATTATAAGGAAGACCATGATGTAGAAGCTTGTGTATTGTAAAACATTCTTACACTCATTTAAAGTGAGGAATATATTTTGTGTTGCTAGAGCCAATATCTAAGGAGAAAGTAAAAGGGGTATTATTTGGTTTTTAAAAGGATGGTATTTTAATTCTATATGGCTTTCATGTATGGGTATTTTTTATTTTTTAAAAAATTATTAATGATGATATTTTACCCATTAAAAATAAGTCATCAAAATTAGACATTTTTTTCAAAAAAATAGATGCATTTTTTTTAGCTTTAGTCCAAAAAAACAATGTCATTTCCTTCAAACATTATCATCCTATAGCTTAATACAACATAATGAACAAAATTATATCTAAACCCATAACAAAAAGAATGAAAATAATCCTTCAAAAATAATAGAAAATGAATAAGGTGGTTTTGTTGATGGAAGATATATTTTATATTAATAATATAAATGTAAGAAAGATAAGGTAGTGGAACAACTTCCTACGCTAATCTTGAGAGGAAAATAATGCAAAACTTTAGAGATATTTAACAATTACAAAAACTTAAACAAAAATAAACATAAATATCATGCATACAACAACACAGTGATTTATGTGGGGAAAACCCTTTTGAGAGAAAAACCCCACAATCCAAAAGTCATCCAATATATTATTCAAAATCATGAAGATTGCAATATACTTGCAAAGTAAGCTTCTCATAGGAGTATCACTAACCAAAGATCCAAAGGAAATATGAATGTTCTTAGACTCTTAGAATACATCACAATACACAGTCATAATGGGTATGTGCAAGATCATGATGGGCCAAAAAGTGGTGATATGATGGGTATGTGTAGGGTATGTGGCTGATGACTTTTTTTTACCCAAAATTGATGAGACAAAAAGGGTTTTTAAAGGAGATTCTCAACTTTCCACCAATATAAATTATTCTCTACTTTGAATTTAATAAATAATTATTATTCATTTTTCTGTTTGAATTACGACTAAAGTCTTGATTGATAGGTTGATTGAAAAACATCTATAGCTTTCAAACGGTATCACATTTTTTGAATTTGAAACATGTGCCATTTATGCTTCACATACTATAGGATTAAAAAAAAATTCATGAAGTTTTGACCAAGTTAAGGTGGTCGACATACAAGTTTTTATATTTTTTAAAATTTGTAATAAAAAATTCATAATTAATTATTTACTTGGAAAAAATTACAAAAAAATATGCATCACATTGGGACATGAGTCCTCTACTTATATCTAAAATCTTTAAAAAATAATATAATTTTATTGTGGTTAGGTGGTCAAATAGACACCTACTTATTTTTTCCCCCAAATTTAAGTACTATGCATTGAAATTTCAAATTTCACCAAATAGATTTTTTTAAAATAAACCTTGTAGTTTAGAAACTACATTCATTTTTTGCTACAGATTCTATTCGTACATATTTTTGAAATAATATAGATAACTTATTCAAATTTTTATGTCAAGTTGCCTAACTCTAATTTTTTTGAATTTTTTGTCAATTAAGGGCCTGCTTTTTCCATGATGATCCTACACATACCCTAATACAATGCCCTCATAAATAGGGTTTCCTTCTAGGGCAATTCAAGTTGACAAAATATCGACTGTCAGATATGATAGATAATGACGAATGGTCCGTATTTACAATAATAAAATATAAATACAATTTTCCTTTCAAGGGCAATACCCCCAAGCCCCTTGTTGGGGTACATAGCCCCCAGACCCCTAGCAGGGGGAACCCCCTCACACCCCCCCATTCAGTCGTTGATGTATCAACTATACCTTATGTAATTGCAAGGTTGAGACAAATTTTCCCAACAATATCATATAATACACTCTTTACACAAGAGTAATGAGTGCAATATGATGATAAAATTAGATATGTCCAAAGCTTATGATTATATGTCTTGGAACTTTCTATGGAACGTTTTAGAAGAATATGGACTTGAGTCTGATAGATTAATTGATTTTTTCAAGTACAATCTAAATTATGTCTTTTGATGTTATTAAATGGGGATGTTAATTGATTGTTTAGATATATTCATCAAGAAGATCCATTAGCCCCTTACCTCTTCGTTTTAATGGCTAATGTGCTAAGTAAGTTCATCTCTAAATATAAGCAATATGGTAAGATATCAAGGATTACTATTTCCCCCCTAGTGGAATAATTTACTCACAAGCCATTTTTAGATGACACTATTTATTTGGGAAAAAATCATAATCTTTTACCTAGAAATAAATTCTTGACCTTTATGTTGCTAACTTGGGTCAGCATATAAATAAATATAAGTTTAAGATATTTTTCTTTAGTGCATTTCCAAGGGAGCAAGGTAGAATAGCACAAATTTTGGAATTAAACATAAAACCTCTTTCATGAAAAATACTTGTGGATTCCTTTATTTTCAAGGAAGAACGATCTTTCATTATAAGAGAAAAATCATTGCATATAAGTAAATGATTGAGGTCTTGGAGAAAGCAATGGTTGACCCTTGCTAAGAGGATCCAAAAAAATAAATTAGTTCTTCAAGTGATTCCTATCTATTTCCTATCCATGATCCTTATTCCAAAGGTGGACTTAGATAAAAAAATTATCAAGAAAAGAGGAGCACAGACTGAAATTCTATATCTACAGGATTATTTAGGAGTTGTATTTATAACCTAGTATTAGCAAAATTAGAAGGATCGTAGATTAAGAGAGGATGTGGTACTCATACTACACCATGAACATGAATTATAGATGAAGACTCATTACATAACACATATAACATAAGATAGTCACAAATGTTTTGATATATATTAAATTTCATATCCTTATATTTTATTTCCAATGATATTATAATATTTTATCTTCTTCTTACATATTTCTTACCTTCACAATATCTTTTTATCTATATATACACATGGGTTTACGAACATGTCCATTACAAAATTTATCTAATCTTATGAGAATTATTCAACTCTTTGCTTCACACGCTTCTTGTGTTGGTTTGTGGTAAGTTTTGTTGTTCTATAGCTTTGTTTTCATCTACCACCACTTACCATGCAAACATCATCTGCCCTTTCAAAATTGTCTTGTCCTCAAGACATACAAAAATAATAGACCAATAACATGTTCTTATAGATGATCTTTCTTTGGCTTAGAATTGTATCCCACTGAGTTTTGGTTTGTTGTGGTATTTGAATGTGTCTCTAGATCTGACTCAATACTTTTTTTATTTTTTATGCTAGTGGGGATTTATAACTTTTGTGTAATTTTATTGGCCACCCCTAAAATCCTATTCATATTTTTTAATATTAGGGTTTTCAATTATCTTAGTTGTTTAACATGTGATTTATTTGTTCTCTTTTATCTTGTACTTGTTGAAGTTGAGTATAAACTATCTCTATCTATGCTTTGACTAACCCACCCATGTCTTGTATCGGATAATAAGCATTGATCATTTGCACTATCTAGGATTCCAAGTGATCTCCTTGATCTTTGAGATTTTTTTATGTGGACAATTGCAGATAGAATTGATATAACATAATAACATCATTGATTATTTATTGTAAATAAATTTCTTATTTGTTCCTCCAATTATGTGTGGGTTTTTGTACACTTCTTCCTTCCTTCCTCCATTATGTTCTTATTTTTCTTTGTGATTATTTCATTTTGTAATCATGTGGCATGATTTTCCATCTCATTCTTAACTCCATCTATCAAATATTTTAATTGTTAGTTTAGAGGGAGTGATGTTTCCCTTTGTAATTGTAAAAACATACTTTGTATTGTATTAATGGCATCTTCTAGCTTCTCAATTCTTTCCACATGTTTCAACATATCTTCCCTAGTTGTGCTATGGAAGATATCTCCTAGTTGAAATGTTTGGATAAGATATATATTCCTTAGGTCCACTAGTGTACCTATTAGAGGTAATTGTAATAGTTGCAATAGAGGAATTGGTTTTATCTACTTTATATAGAAAAAAATATTTAATGGAGTGCGTAGGGGATGTTGTGGAAGAGGAGGGATTTTCCAATGGTGGATGAGATGTGTGTAGGGTAGGTCTTGACCTACTGACTGGCTCATCTCTTGATGGTCTCCCTTTGGTGGAGTATATTATGTTTGTTAGACCTTTATTTTGTCTCCCTTCACAACTGCATATGCCTTTTTTGTGATTTCTAGTATCTTATCTTTGAATTTATAACATCAATCATCCACTCTATGCTTTGATCAGAGCTCCTTGGCTTTTAGTAGGACCAATTTCTTCTTTTTTTTAGGAGTAGTTGAAGGAGTGATCTTTGCTAAGGATTCTTCTTTTAAACATTCCTCTTCTTGTATTTATTTCTCCTTTTTCCTCTTAAGGGTTGATGTCAACTCTTGTGAGAATTATGCTAGCATCTCATTTAGTGTTTTTATGGAGAAAACCATGTATTTAATGATTAATTTTTCTATAATTTTCGTGTTTTTAGCTCTCATTTTTCTATATAGTTGGGTTATATCATGTAGTACCCCTTCTCTAAATAACTTTGTGAAAAGCATTTTGATATCTAGTACATCCTCAACTTGTATTTCCTCTTTTTCTTATTTTGTTGGTTCATCTTTTAGAAGGTTGTGTAGGTTCATTTTCACTCTAAATTTCTCCTCTTCTTGTACCCTTGATTGTCTAGATGTAGTTGGAGATGAGCCTGTGTGCAACCTCCTAGATCTCCATGGGTTTGAAGTGTTGTGTTTACTTGGTTCTAGTTTTAGGCGGATTCCTTATTTCTCTTTTAGCTTCTCTCTATTTATTTCCATATTCTCTTCTATTTTTTTCTTCGCCAAGTTATCCATGAACTCTTTGTATGTTGTAAATTTCTCTATGTTGGAGTCATTTGGCAATTTTAATAGTGTGGATGCATGTGCAATTCAATCTCTAGATTAGTCACTTCATATGGAAGTTGCAGAACCTAGGATGTCCAAGTTTCTATAGCTTCCATCAATGTATAGTACAAGTATCTACCAAAAATATAATATCTTTTATGTATCAACATACCATATCATATTATAGTTCTCTTTCTTGCATCTACTTTAATAGGGATTTGAAGAAACTATAGTATATATAGTAGTATAGGAAGTGGTATCTTTGAAGTATTGAACATGATCTTGGATTTGTGTAACCACTATTTTTCTAGTTTCCCATATTTTCAACATAAATTATGGTAGTCCATTCATAAAGTAGAGGGTCGAGCATAATATGAGAAATGTGCCATACCTAAATTGATAGTGTGATTTGTTTTGCTATAAATTCTCCATAATTTGCTCATGTAACACCTCATAGAGTTCTGTTTCTTTTACTTTCATGACCATTTGATGTATGGAATGTATTGAGTTGTATTGGGCATATTTTTCATTATTTGTATAATAGACCTTGTAAGAAACTCTCATGGTTGTGTATCGCAAGTAAGATTTAAATTATTTGTGACATCTAGGCTCATCCCATCATAATTTGTGCTAGTTAATTTTGTGACCTTGTTGTTTTAATGGCCTTCTTAGGTTGGATCTCCCCTTGTGCATTGATCCCTAACATCGCTTATACCATTTCCTTTGTTATGTGGAAGGTTTTGTTGAGATACAAGTACTCGTTTTGCACTCTACTTAGAACTATTTGTATCCACCCTTATTCTTTTGAGAAATTCGGAAATTTTCTCCAAATATCATGCCATTCCTTTTTGGCCTCCTTTGCCTAGACACCAACAATGCGTGCCATAGTCTTCTAAACCCAATTCTAAAAATTATTTTTATTTGTTCCATAACTTCTTATGTTTTCCTTTAATTATATTAGTATTTATTCCACTCTTTCCAAATTTCTTGTCATTGATTTTTGGGTATGAAATTTTTTTATAGGTAATCCCACAATAATGAGTCCCACTTTTTGGTCAAGATTGACATTTATATCAATATTTTTAAATGAATCTTTACTTTATGAGACCTATAGCAGCTAAATCATTAAGAATTTGAAGATTATGCGAACTAGTGATTTGTGGCAATTTATGTGTAGATTCTAAATATAATGAATCTTTCAACATCTCCTTTAATAACTAGTTTTTAATAGTAAACAATCACTTTCAAAAAGTAACATTTATGTCGTCCAACATAGCTTTTTTTATAGAAAGGATAAAATTCTAATTTTAAAAATATAGATTCTTAACATCAATATCTAGTGCATGGATATTTTTTCATAATTTTTTGTTACATATTTTTTTAATTAATTTTTGAAGTCACTATAACTATAATTTGGACATAGGTGTATGTCATCCAACATAACTTCTTGTATATATATCAAAATTCAAATTTATTTATTTTAGTGAAACAAGGACATCAATACCTAGTGCAAAGGCATTTTTGAATTTTTTTACAATGGTTTACTATTTTTCCACCTCTATAGAATGAAGAACTTGATGTTTGATGAAAAACCTATGTTCAGTAAAAATTAAAAATTTGACTACATGATAAAATGAAAACATATCAAAACTATACTTGTTGGAAAGCTTGTTTTGAGGGCTAAAATATTGCAAAATATCTTGTCAAGTTAACTACATCTGAAGGTCCAACTTGAGGTTTGAAACTAGATGTTTTAAGAAAACTTTGAAGTAGAAACTAAAACTATCATGTTAAGCCCCTTCGATCGAAGGTTTTACCTTCAAACAAAGGTTCCTTCCATCAAAGATATCTGTGTGAAAAGCATATTTTTATGGAGCATACATTCACTTGAAGGTTAACCTTCTCTCGAAGGTCTCTGTGTACATACCTTTAAGTGAAGGACCTTCGTTGGAAGATATTTCTTTGAACGAAGGTGTTCTATTAAATCATCCCTCCTCCCTTCAAATAATTCATTGTCCCAAAAGTGGGACTCAGTATTGTGAGATTACCCTTATTTCTTTGTTGGGGGTGTCTAAATTTGGTTTATTTTTCTTTTGTTTTTTTGGAAATACCCACCTTGGAATGCTCTCTTTTTCTATTTCCTATATTTTACATTATTTTTCGGTACCTTTACCTTTCCTATCTTTCCATAATCTATTTATGTCATCTTTCTTCCATACTTTTTATTTTCATGTTTGATTGCCCTATTAATATAATTTTATCTCTAACTTCTCACAATTTCTTGTTATCTATTTTATCCATTGGTTTTAATTATTTGGTATTAAAATATTCCTTTATTCATCCCATTTTAGTTAAATTGTATATTCACTTTGACCGATCACATATTTTTAGGGAGCTCTTTTTTAGATCATCCCTTTCCATTTTTCATCCCCTAGATGTCTAACCCCCTCTCACAAGGTTGACACCTAGGTAATTTCACCATAAATGTTTTAAAAAGAAAACTTCCATGAGTTTACATTATCTTTCTTCACTGGTTCAAATTCATAAATTTTATTTTGTGTTTATGATCTCTTCTTTATTTCCTAACCATGGTCTCAGCAATGGAACCAATGTTAGCAAGAAAAGTGGAGCACAAACTACAATTTCATGTCCAGAGGATTCTCTAGGATTTATATTTATACCCTAATAATAGTAGGAAAAAAAGGATTAGAGATTAAGATATGATGTGATACTCATACTACACCATGAACATGAATTATAAATGTGTTGAAAGAAAACCAATACACTTAGGGGGGGTGAATCAGTGTATGCAAATTTTTACCAAATTAAATCAGCAAAAAAGAAGTAAGATCACACATAAACATCACACACATAAGAAGACACTAGATATATGTGGAAAACACTAAAAGGGAAAACCTGTGGTGAGAAAAGTTACTTGAATTTACTGCTCAAATCCAACCTCACAATAAAAGATATTACATATGTTTTGTGAGCACCAACTTACAGGTATATATTGGCACCCAATACAATATTTTGAGGCACCAACCTCCAGGTACACTACACACCTAATACAATGTTTTGAGGGGCCAACCTTCAAGTACGTTGCACACCTAATTGAGCACCAGCTCAATCTTTCTAAGGCACCAACCTCTACAACATTGCAAATTTATATATGTCGATCTACTAGCTCTTCTTCAACTTGATAATGAACCTTTTCAATTCATAACTTGGACTCTCTTCCTTTACCATTTACCTCTCTCAATTCAAAAATAAAACACTACCAAAATTATCTCATTGATATCTTCTTATGTCTTAACATTCAAATAACCTCCAACCTAGAAAAAATTCAATTTAGTAACATTTGTGTATTCAAATAATCCTACATTTATTTTTGCACTATACACATGAAATATTAGAGTTCTATTTGAACAACAACCATTCACACCATCATTTTGAACATGACAGAAACTATTTCTATAGTTATAAAAAAACCCTAAGTAAATTGCAGTCCTTTTAAAATCATCATTTTAATGATTTTCTAAAAATGCATTCAAATCGACTTCATCTTTGTAACTGCTCATCAATTTTTTTTCTTCTAGAAATAACCATTTTCCCACTTTGAACATCATCTATTGATCTTTCCTTTTTTTAAAACTAAAATGAACACTTTTCATAATCATGCATCTTCACAATTTATGATGACAAGATCAAATACCTTTATGTGATGCAATAACAACCAAATCTAATCTCCTTTTTTAATTTGCATTGTTGATTCAAAATGACTAGCCTTTGTACTTTACAGATGCCATCTAGGACATCTGTTAACATCCTACATTCTTGTATATCCAACATATGGATTCACCATTCTTTCCATAGAATGGTAGAACTACACCATCTCTCTCACAGATGTCATGTTAGACATGTGGTGCCATATCACACCATTTCACATTAAACCTTAAATTAGAGTGGATCAAAAAATTGATGCTATGACAACCGTTGATACTTAGCACCCTTTGCATAGACCATTGATCTTCTAAAGTATGTATCGCCCATTGCAATTTACCTCAAGCCAAAGAAAACACAAAACATGTGCACTATGAAGATATTTAGCGATGTAATATGAAGCGTACACATGTCAACATGTCATTCATAGATACCTTATCACATTCTCACTTTGCGCTCAAGGGTGTAAAAAATGATGTGAATGAATGAATGAATGTTTTTAATCACATCCACGAGGCCAAGTAGCCTATGGGACCCACAAATAGCCAGCAAAGAAACATGAACCCCTAGAAAATGCAAAAACCTATGTTTCCTTTTCTTTCTGCATCTTGGATCTTTTGTTGTGTATCTTGACTAGAAAATCTGCAAACCTTATTATCTTCTCTTCTTCAAACAAATCACCCAACTTGTTCCCTTTTAAAGTCTCAATATAATTGATCTAGATGTCCTTGTAAGCTGAACATTCCCTGATGTAGTGCCATTTTGTCTCAACCACTTCTTGAGTGCAATATCTACACCTTTTGTCTGCCCACTCCTCTTTAGGTATCATCCATCTTCCGGTCTCACATCTAAGTTGGTGCGAACTTGTTCTTATCTGAGCTATTAACATTTTTTTTCCATTTTATTTCCATTCCAATGTAGGTCTTTTGTGTATGGTCATGTGTAGGGTTAAAATATTTGACATAGTATTCCTTTTTCCTCCCAAGTGGTACTTGCCACATGCTTTCTTTGAACTTTCCTTGCACATACCTTTTTATTTCCCCATTGTTATTTGGACACTCACTTATGCTAATACCCCACTTGCCCATCCATTTGATATTTTGTTTCAGCCACGTGCTCTTTCTTCTATCTAATTTTTCATTAGATGCCATTTTTGGCCAGCGATGAGTCTCCATATTATCTAGTCTTCTTAGATAGCTTAGAAACCAAAACATAGTAGATGCTTCAATAGGGAAAGCCCCGACCTCATCTAGAACAATCTCATAGGGGACAATAGATTTAATCTTGAGACTATGTGTGATTAAATGTTTTTGCAATCTCTCTATCTGTCTCCACTTTTTTGAAGAGATTATGTGTTGCAATGAGAAAATTTCACACGTCCATCACTCATCCATAAAATATATTAGCGTATTTTCACTTTAAGCTCAAAAAAGGAAAATATTATGTGAAGAAAATTTGTGCTACAAAGAATTAATGCAAACCAATATAACCAATAAAGGGGGTCACTAACCAAATGATGTCGAGAGACATTAATAACTTCTTAACCGACCAAAAATTGCTTGTTGTGGGTCAACACAAAAATAGAAACTATATAGTGCCATGACTAAAACCCTTAGGGTTTTTTTGCAAAACCCTAGCTAGACTAGAGAACATAAATTAATTCATTTCTGAGCTCAACTCTTATCACCTAGACCTGAGAAGCATATATATGAGATGTGCTCAAAAAAATCCATACCCGATCTACTACCTATTTCCTCAGAAATTTCCTGCATCTTCCTTCAACAAGACTATGCAACATCTATGCAACTTTTGCAATGTTTCTTGATAACATTTGCAACCTTTCAGGACCTATATTGAGCAGCTGCAAACAATCTTTATGTGCTAGTGACCACTAACATCAATGACCATCATGACTATCTTGTGATTCCCTTTGACATCAATGACAACAATCCCAACAAGCAAATAGCATCACATGAGTCCTTTGACATCAATACCAATAATTCCAACAAGATGAATACTCATTACATCTAGCACATAGAACATAATAGTCACAAATATTTTGATATATATTATAATATTATATTCTTACATATATTTTATTTATAATGGTATTCTAGTCTTCTATCTTCTTATATATTTCTTACTTCCATAATATCTTTCTATCTATACATATACATGGGTTTATGGACATGC
Organism: Sequoia sempervirens; assembly: GCA_007258455.2. NCBI lineage: Eukaryota > Viridiplantae > Streptophyta > Pinopsida > Cupressales > Cupressaceae > Sequoia > Sequoia sempervirens. Next base: position 39,726 of record VDFB02020858.1, read on the forward strand.
CCCTTATAAAATATATTTAATCCTATGAGAACTATTCAACCCTTTGCTCCACATGCTCCTTGCAGTGGTTTGTGCTGAGTTTTTCTACTATTCTACAACTCTATTATTTTCAACCACTGCTTACCCTACCAGCAAAAATCAACAAACTATGTGGTACATTTATCTAGCAGGGAATTGAAGATGTATGAAAATTTCCTCTATTGAAATGGAAGAAGCTATACGCCAAAGTATTTTGGTTGTGTGGCTATAAAAAAATTGTGGCCAAAAACATAGCTTCAAGAGTGAGAATATCTTCATGAATGTTAAAATATCTAGAAGAGATGAAACAAACATATTTTCTCAAAGTATCAAATTAGAAGATGTGTGTAGTTTTCTAAAGGAAGAGATTAGCTCTATGAAATCTTATAAAAAAATAGATTTTCTTGATTAGAGATAATCTATTATGGGATTTAGGAAATGGTACAGTATATTTCTAGAACTTGACTCATGGCTTAGCAATGTTCCTTTATCATCTCTCCAAAATCTAGGATAAGATTGTGAAAAATTATTAGAATTTGGAGCCTAGATTATGAGATTATTGGAATATAATACAATATGATAAGGCTATAAATACATGAGGATTAGAAAATTTGCTTATCCTCTGCTTTCCATTATACGATCATTATTTCCTTTCTTGATCATCTAAACTATATTATCTATACAGGTAATAACTTGAGAGTTTATAATGTATACTCAAGTTATAAATTGATCAATAAAATGAAATACCCATATATGTGGACAACTAGATATACTCCCTAATATGGTTCTTTCATTTTCCTCCCAAGAGAATTACTTTATATGGTTCGCAACACATAATAGAATCCTGATGCATGATAGCTTAATTAAAAGAGGTTTATTTGGTCCCTCAAAAAATATTTTTTGTAAGAAGGAAGAGGGATTAGTGGACCATCAACCCCATTGTGAATATTCTACAAGAATATGGTCTTGTTTTCTTGAAAATATGGTCCTTCCCTAGGTTATGTTAAGTTATGCTAGATAATTATTATGTTATTTCCCTAGAGGAATGAAAATTTTGAAAGATACATAAAATAATTATATTCTTTGCACTCTATGGGCTATTATCTATAACACAATGTTTGGATTTTAGGGAAAAATAATTATCTTTTAAGCAATGTTGTAGGATAAAGATGAAAATAAAATAATATGCTTGAGTGAATCTAAAAAATAAATTAAGCTCACTTTTAAGATATGCCTTCAAGGTGTTTAAATATTGGGAGATACAAGGTGGTGGTCCCATTCAAAGGATAAGGGGTCTCGAATCTAGTAGTAATAAGAAGAATAATTGGCAAGATACAAGGTGTAATTTTACCTTGTGGTCTCCCCTTCTACAAGGATGTGGAAAGTTGAATTTTAATTAGGTAACATGGGGAAATCTAGGGTGGTCTAAGGGAGGATTTGTGATTTGTAACTTAATCGAATAATTTCAATGTAGTGGCTCATTATTATTAGAGACTCATACTAACAATGAGTTAGACCAAGAATATTTTATAGAAAGGCTTAAATTGATAGTGGAAAGAGATTCTCTAATTGTAATCAATGTAACATGATAAAGGAAATAAGTTTTAATAGGAAGTTAATAAAATCTATTAAGGAGGATTTAAATCTAAAATATTTTTTTTGTCAAAATCAATTTTGTTGATTGTCTAAGAAATTAAAACATGGTAATAGATTACTTAGCAAATAAAGGAGTATAGAAATTACCTTTATTAGCTATCTATATTCACTACTCTAATTTTTTTTATAATTTTGTCTTTAAATTATCATTCAATCCTATTTAAGTAATGATGATAGGGGGTATCTTTATGTGTAAATATATGTTGCATTTCTTCTAGGCAATAAGAGTGAAATTTCAAAGCTACATTGTTATCTTTAGATTCATGCAAAAGTTGTGTAAGGTGATTGGCATGATTTGTAGTATTAGATGTGTTATTTCCAATTATTCATTGTATTTTATTTAATTATCTTAAGCCTTGAAAAAATCTCAAAGCCATTTATATTTAGTGATAATGAGAAGGAAGATAATGGTATGTGAAGCATGCAAAGGATGAAAATTACATTAAATGGCATCTAATTATGCTTATATATGATTGTTCTTGGCATGATTACATAATTTCATGAAGCATGTTGGTAACTAGGAGCTAATATTGTATAATGAAGTAATGGAACTGTCATATTTTCTATTTGAAAGGTGGATTTTGATGTGTTGAGGTGTAGCTAGAAAAATGTAATTAAGTAAATAGTTGATCATGGAGGATGTCATTAGTGGATTCAAGTGGGATGATGTTATTACAAGATTCTTCATTTGGCACTTACAATGTATCTTTACTTGCAAGAACCCACTATGTTAGGTTCTATAAAATTTATGTTGGAAAAATCATCTCTTAGAGATATTTAGCACTCATAAGCAGCTGTCAAAGAGGATTTCATAGCCAATCTACCACTATATCTCTCAAATGTAGAAACCTTTCTATGGCTTCTAAATCTATTTCTACCTAATCAATTTATAGCGATGATGGTGTTTGACATAAAACAGGTTGCTAGGTGTATAATCATAAAATTGCACCCCTTGCAATTTCACATACATTCTTGCACCCGCTTTGGTGTCCACTCTCCTAGAACTTTTGTAGGCTCATTTTAGCCCTTGCATCAGCCCTTTTTCCTCTCAAGATTCTCAACACCCCTTGCACGTCAGCTCTACATCAAAACTTGTGATTTTCCTATTCATGTTATTTTGTAGCGTGACATGTCTAGAAACTAGCACACCACACAAATGTCTGCACGCCACACTAGCGTCTTGCGACATTTTCAACATTCAAACAACTGTTTCTATGCATTTTTTCCACTTGTTGGCAAGTTTTTTTGGTGGTAATGGTCGAGAAGACCTTGTAACTGCCTAGGAAGATTATTTTCTCTCTTTAAAAGATGTACTTTCAATTCATTTGCATTTTAGCTTCATTCTAATTCCTCTCTAGCTTTGGCTCTAACTCTCCACTCTCCAACTCTTATTTGCATAACTTCATATAGCTTTCTACACCAGGATTCTTACATCTTTTCAAGCTCTCTTTGCAGCATTCTCATGCTCTCACAACACCCTTTGCAACACTCTTGGCTCTTACAGCTCTATTTCTCTCTCCATTTAGCTTCCTTAAGCCTTGCAATTGATATCTCCCTTACTTTGTGCTTGCGAGCATCTTTAGATTCTATATCTCCTTTCTATTGCATACTTACTATGTGATATGGGTTCTCCTCCTTGAGTAGGGATTGCTTTTATCACCTCTTTTGTGATACGAGTTCTCCTCCTTGAGCGGGGTTTGGTTTTATCACTCACACTTGGTGGTGTCAGTTCTACTCCTAAAGTCAGTTTTTCTTTCACCACATGCTTTTACCATCTCAGTTACACACTCTCTTTCTTTTTGGTTGTTTGTGGAGGTGGGAGCACCAAAACATGGGTTTGACTGAGGCAAACCCCTATACGACCCCAAAATTCTCTCCAGATATTATGCATACAGGTTTTGAAGACATTCATCTACTGGAGGCTTCATCAATTACGTGGTTGTGAGCATCTTCTCTTTCTCTATTCTCTTACTTTATCATTTACTTCATCTTATTCCATTCTTACTACTTTTTGTTTCATTCTAATGTTCTAAAAATTCTTAGTAATCGGAGTAGAAGTAGTCATTTAGTCATTTTCTATGATATTCTTGCTTTCTGGTCCGTATGAGATGCCAACGCACCTCTGGGATGCCAATGCACCATGCTGTCATCTATATTTTGTGTTGTCGTGCTTTGGTCAATAGTTTGTTATTTTGTCCAAAGAATCTTCTTGACCTGCTCTCTATGATTCTAGAATTCTCATGATGTTCTTGAGGTAGTTTACGGAAGTTCACCTCGTGAGGCTCTCTGAATGAAGAGAAATCGTGAGTAGAAAATCCCCCTTCTCTACATTTTGGTGAACCCGACGTGAATTGGAAAACTAGGAATTTATCTACCCCTACTTGGCGGGGTCATAACTTTTGACTCGATGCTCAAAATTCAGAACCGTTTGCATTGTTGGAAAGGTCTCATAGAGAACTAGTTCAATCCCTAAAACATTGTACCTTTGGAAATTGAATTTAAGGGACCAATGCAAGTTCCAACCTCAAATTCAGCTTTGAAGACCTCCAAAAATGTGAATTACTAGAAAATAGAAAATACCAAAAAAATTGTAATGAATTTAATATCTTCTTTTATTAGTTCAGTATCTAATTTTGTTCAAAATGTTAATGATATCCCAATTCATGCATGCGATGGTGACTTGGATTTGTTGGAAAGAGACACTGCAAATTTTTTTTGGTGTTTTCATTGATGGAAACCCTAGTAAGTTAGTCAATCCACATGTCATCATTTGGTCATACCGGCAGATAGATCGAAGTCAGTCAAGTTAGAACAGAGCATCTGGCAGTTTTGTGTTCTGTGATTCACATGAAATTTTATGTTAGTATTTATAGTTGTGGATCTTAGGGAAGATTTTTTTGTGTATTATCTATGTTATCTATGAATCTTAGTGCCTCGTATCAATTTGTGTGCAAGTTAGAAGATCTGGTTGGTTAATGTTTTGTTCATCTATGCATGAAGGCCGACTAAGTCAATATAGCATGTTGTGGATATTTGAGGAGTAATTATTTAAGTGTTTTTGTGTATGATCATTTTTATTTTGGTCCTAAGTATGTTGTGGCCAAATTTGGTGGATGCACATTCAATATTATTCATGATCCGAGCTGACAGTTTGTAAATATTTTTCATGTTTTGTTGAAGTCGACACATTGCGATTAAATCTTTAGTTGTGGATATATATAAGTGATCACTTATATCATTTGTATGTATTTTCAATATATGTTTGATGTATGTTGTGAATATCAAAAAGATTGAAGAGCGATTATGAATAGTTTCACTTGTGCAGAAGAGGATTTTGTGAAGCGAATTGAAGCAAAATAAAGCAAAAGTGCAAAATTAGACAGAAGGTCTAGAAATTGATTGATGGGCCTAACTGGAACTGTAATCAAGAATTTGTAGATGCTACTATCTCAGTTGAACTCTTTTGGACGTAATCCAAACCTTTTGTAAGGAAATTTGAGCCTTTTTGTTTTTGAGCAGTGAGCTCTAGGTAGTGTGCCTAAATGCAAGTGCATTCCCATCTTGTAAACTTTCCTTTTGAGTATACTCAGACAATATTGTGGATTGACCTCCACTGTGGTTTTTCCCCTAATAGGGTTTCCACATAAAAATCCTTGTGTTATGGTGTTGTTGTTATTTGTCTTATGTCCATGCATCTTTATTTTGGTTGAATGTTATCAGTACTTTAAGGATCAGATCAATAAAGTTAAAAATTGCAAAACACTTATTCACCCCCCTCTCATTGTTCCTTGATTCCAACAATTGGTATCAGAGCCTAGCTCCTCAGAAGCAGTTTAACAGCTTGGGGAAGATCTTGGAAAGTGTTTCAATGGATTCAAGCAATCTTCAACAAAAAAATTTGGTGGCCCTAGATGATCTTAATCAATCCAAATTTGAAGTCAAGGAATTGCAAGCAAATCTCTTGAATGCTGAAAAATTCACTGATTCACTGAAAGAAAAAATCAATAAGTCCAGGGAGAAGAGAAGGGAACTATGTGATAATTTCAAAGAAGAAGACAGTAAATGCATTGTAGATGAACAACTGAGTCAAACCCTGAAGGAAAAGATAGAAGAATGTGAAAAAATTTCTAGAGATAATGCAATCCTAAAGCATGAGATGGAATCTATTATGATGAGGATGGCCAAGGAGATTGAAGACAAAAAGAAGAATGAAGAGAAGCTTGCCCAGTCCTTGAAAGAGAAATCTGAAGAATGCAACCAAATTATTGATGGATTCAATCATTTGGAGCTTGAATTGGAACAATCCAGACATAATGAAGAAGAGATTGAAAAGAAAATTGATGATCTTAGAGATGAACTTGATACTACAAATGAACTCAAGGAGAAGTTTAAGATTATCTTAGCCAAGCTTGATGAAATGATTAAAAGTTAGAGGATTGAAGGAGACAAGTGAGGTCTTGGATATGAGGAAGGAGAAAGTTCTAGATCTGGACAAAGGAGATTTAGGCAAGGAAATCAAATGAACAAACCTGGAAGGTATCCAGGAAGACAACCTAATGCTCAAAGATTCAATGGTCACTATTTTGTTTGCAATAAATTTGGTCATATGGTGGCACAATGTAGGAGCAGAATGAATCCAAGTGGTCCATCATTCTCAATTCAGTTCTTTAATTGTAATAAGTATGGTCATAAGTCAAATGAATGCAGAAATATGATGAACACCTTTAATAGAGATGCCAGATGTTACATATGCAATAGATTTGGACATATTGCTAACTAGTGCATATCAAGACAAAATCAATGGAACAACTAGTTTGGATAGAGAAATGTGGTGTGCTACAATTGCAACAAACCTGATCATATTGCTAGATTTTACAAAAGAGGTCTGGTAAATCAAAGAAACATGTAGAAGGATGAAAAGAGAAAAATAAAACTCACTACAGATGAGATCAAGAAGAAAATGAAGAATACATGGGTGAAGAAGATTCCATTTTTTGTAGGAAATGATCCAACACCAAAATCTACTTCTGGTAATTCCTCCAAGAATTAGTTTTAGGCCTTTGGCCTAGGGGGCTGTCAAGAAAATCCCTTAACCCCTTGCCAGTAATTGACACTGGGATGTGGATGAGTGCAGTGATTGCATTGATGATCTACATATGCTATTGAAATAGTTGGAGAGTGTACTATGTAGAGTTGAAGGTCCATAGAAGAGTTATCTTTCATAGTGTATAGAAACAGGGTATCCAGATGAGTTAGGGTAAAAGCATTTATTGTGACAAAAGGGTTAGGTGTGGGAATGATAAAAGGTCATTTCTATCTTTCATTTATCACTTTGTTCTTTAAGAAGAAGAAGCTTGGAGAGCTCTAAAGAGGACTTTGGAAAAATTTGGAAAAGATTCAAGTGTGAAGGAAATTTAGTGACCAAACCCTATTCCGATGAAAAGGTATTTATCGAGAAAACTTTTGAATTTGTGAAATTGAAAAAATTGCTACTTCGTTGGTAGTTTCTATCAAGGATAAACTCCATCCAAAATTCAAGTGGCATCCTTTTAAGTCTATTGAGACTGAGACCTTAAGTGCATTTCCGCCTATTTCGTACGACATCTTACATATTAAAGACATTAAGGCATACATTCATGCAAATATTGAGGAGTGAGGGAGCTCGTAGTTGTTGAACTTTTATTCCAATCATATAGTTGGAGAGAATTTTTGTGTTAAGCCTGAATTAAAAACCCTAGAAGAGAAGAAATTCACGCAAATCATAAAAGTTCCCGTGTTTGATGAAAGTGAATGGGCCCAGTATATTTTGAGCCTCGGGTTCATGTTGAATTTGTGTGGTTGAGTCAACCTTTTAAGATTACAAAAGAAGCCATAAGAATTATTACTAGTTTAAGTTCCTCTGGTGGGTTGCCAATCTTGAAGTCCATAAAGAATTAGACAGTTACTGATGCAACCGGTTCAATATTTGATAAAACAGCTATGACAATTGATGGTATTATTGATTTGGATGTTAAATTTTCCTCTATGGTCATTGGTTACAAGATTTATCACTCGAGTCAGGATAATTCAGTATCTGGTACAGCTATTTATGCAACATATCAAATGGTGAAGGAGAATGCAGAGTATGACCTATGTGAGTTACTTCAAAGTCAGCTTATGGAGAATATTGGTAAGATTAAGAAAGATAAGAAGAATACCTTTAAGTATGGTAATTTTTTGTTGTTTTTGTTCTTTTATTTCATGAATGAAGTTTCGGGAGTTGGGAAAGTGCATTGGAAAAGAGGTAATAAGCCTATAGCTGTTCAAATTAGAGACATGTTATACACCATTGGTGATAGTCAAGCCAGGAAAACTGCAATCTGGGGATATTTCAAGAACTTTTAGAATGTAATGCAAGCAAGGGGAAGAATTTCTACTTCTATTGTGGAGAAGTATAAGGACACAATTTATTTTATCGTGGATATTCATCAATGCTTGATGGAAGCCGCAGATCCTAGAACGGTCTGGATTATGCCAATGGGATATGAAGTTGAGGAGAAAATCTTGGAGCTATATGCACAACATTTGTTGAGTAATCCTTTGGATCCATCTAAAGAGAGGTTTGGAACATATGCAGAGAAGAATATGCAAGTACATGAGCATTTGAAGCAACCAATGATAGTCTGGAGAGTAAGGAAAGAAGTGGAAGTCTTTGCTAAGAGCATGGGTATATTTGTAGAAGTTGTGAGAGAAGCTAGAAGGAAGAGAGAAGAAGCTGAAAAAGAGCCTGCTAAAACTAAATTTGCTAGTCAGGTAGCATCAGATCCATAAGGAGCTTAGCACCCCTATCTAGTCCTTCAAAGAAGAAAAATCATGTGAAATCTCAAGTCAAGGCATCTAGTAAGAGGAAGAAGGATAAAAGCACAAGATTTTATGCTGCTTTTTTAGAAGATGAAAAGATAGAATCTCATGAAGAAGTGAGAGAAATAAAGCATATGGGCACCCAAGAAACAACAGTCACTAAGGAAAATCCCTCTGATGAAGAAGAGAAAACAAAGAAGAAAGTGAAAACTGACAAACCAGGTATGTAAAGGAAGTTGAGAGAGGTATAATCAAGGATGGTAATCTTAAGCCACTATGTGAATGGTATGAAACTTTTGATAGTGTTGGTCAAAGAGTTCTTGAGGAGGCTACAATAAAGTATTTGAAAATTTTCAATATGACTCTTGTTGAAATAATGTCTCAATTACCTAAAGAACTGTATGAAATTTTGGAAATGAGGAGAGTTAGTGCCAGAATTGAAGAAGAGCAGTTGAGAGAATAGATTCTTGCAAACTTATGTCTGGTAATGTCTATTGAGGATATGAAGTCAATCCTTAATGAAGCTAAGAAGGTTTTCAAGAGAAAAACAAGAGTAAACAAGCTTATGATTGGTAGGAATGAAGAGGTAGCAAAAGAAACTATAGGAATTTTAAAAGAAGTCTTGTTAAATAATAGAATCAATGTTGTCTCTAAAGAAATGCATGATGAAGGTATTGCATCTGGTCCATTGGATGAAGAGGTAAATGAAGAAGTTACGGTTGAGGACACTCAAATTCCTCTTGATATGCATGATACAGAAGTTCCTATGGAGACTGAATCTCCTAAAGTTGTGTCTATTGAAGAAAAAGAAATGTCAAGTGAAGAAGTTGAAGTTCCTAAAGACGAGCAAAAATATATAGCTGAAGAAACAGTAGTTGAAGGAAAGAAGGTTGAAATAAAGGAAGTTCCAATGGAAGCAAGAGACACTACAGAGGCAGTGAAGAAATTTTTGGAAGTGCAATAGGAAGAGTTTGACCTTGAATTGGGTGAAGGTCCTATTAATTTTTCTACCTTGTCTCCAATTCAAAAATTGAAAGTTGCATCATTTGTGCAGGCGAAGGCTAGAGAAGAATTGTTGAAGTCTCACATTGAGGATAGTGAGCTATTGAGTCTTGCATCTGGTGTTCTGGAGAGAATCATGCCTACTCATTTTAAGGATCCATTTGATTCTCCCTCTAGTGAGCTGAAGAAGCTTATTAATTCTATAAGTACTCATTTTGAGTTCCTTGAGAAGTTAGACATGGTTAAGGTTCAGAAGGAGTTTGATGCTAAAAGGTTCAATAGGTTGAAGGGAATGATAGATAATGATAAATATCTGTTAGCTTCCTATGTGAAGAATATTCAAAGTGCTCTATCTAAAGGTGGAAAGATCTATAAGTCATGTTTATCTTTGTCAAAGTTTACTAAGGATAATGAGAAATAGATTAAGGATCATGAGAAATAGTTAGTTGCTATTTTTGATGCTTTCGATCCTTTGACTATTTTTATTGGAGAGCAAGAAGGTCAAGTTATATCTCTACCTAACAAGATAAATATTTTGAAGCATGATAATGACAGAATTGTGGAAAGAGCATGTGAGCTTAAAGGCCTAATTGGTCTAAAGATGGAAACAATGTTGAGTGGATTGAAGGAAGCACGAGATGTTATGGTGATCAGTGATCTAGTGAGTCTTGAATCTATAGAGATGAAATCTTATTTATTCTGTGGTCACATGACAATTCTGGAGAGTCTCAAGAAGGGTTGGGACACAAGTTTGAGCTTATTGAAGACCAATTTTGTAGATATTTTTAAGTTTGTGTAAGTTGTACAAACAAGTTTGTACATATGCAGTTTGAAGTTTTTATTTAATGTGGATTCCCCATCTTTGCCATTAATGTCAAAGGGGGAGAGTAGTACAGTGAAACATGTATATTCATCTAAGGAGGAGTTGTAGTTTTGAGCTGTGATTGAAGATCTTTTTGAAGTTCTGGAGTTGGCAGTGTAATTCATGTTGGTATTGATCCGACACTTAGTCATTTTTCACTAAGTGTTTCCATTAATGCCAAAGGGGAAAATTGTTGGAAAGAGACACTACAAATGTTTTCTGGTGTTATCATTGATGGAAACTCTATTCAGTTAGTCAATCCACACATCATCATTTGGTCATACCGATAGACAGATTGAAGTCAATCAAGTTAGAATAGAGCATATGGCAATTTTTTGTTTTGTGATTCGAACATGAAATTTTTTGTTAGTATTTTGAGTTGTACATCTTAGGGAAGATTTTTTGTGTATTATCTGTGTTATCTATGAATCTTAGTGCCTCGTATCAATTTGTGTACAAGATAGAAGATCCAGTTGGTTAATTTTATGTTCATCTATGCATGAAGGCCAACTAAGTCAATATAGCGTGTTGTGGATATTCGAGGAGTAATTATTTAAGTGTTTTTGTGTTCAAGCATTTTGATTTGGGTCCTAACTATGTTGTGGCTGAATTTGGTGGATGGGCATTGAATATTATTCATGGTCTAAGCCAACAGTTTGTAAATATTTTTCATGTTTTGTTGAACCTGACATGTTGCGATTAAATCTTTAGTCGTGGATATATATAAGTGATTAATTATATCATTTGTATGTATGTTCAATGTATGTTCAATGTATGTTGATGTATTTTGCGAATATCAGAAGGATTGAAGAGCGATTATGCACAGTTTCACTTGTGCAAAAGAGGATTTTGTGAAGCGAATTGAAGCAGAACTGTGACACCCCTCTGATTTGTTATGTTTTCTTGACAACTCAGATACTTTGTTAGACTTTATTTTATGTTATTGTTATGCTATCGCTGACAGTGGAGTGATGATAGACCATATTAATGTGATGACACATTATATGCATGGTGATTATGTTAATATGCTTTATTTTTGCATAGATACTTAGTTGTGATGACATTGCTATATATGCTTATTGTAGCTTAATTGATATATTATCTCGTCAGTTGATGTGACATTGTATTGGTGAAGAGAATGGTATTGCATCACTCACTTGTGAGTGCCCTATGATTCTCATGATTCTCTCTTCATGCTATGTATGAATTACTATATGTATACATGTATGATATTTGCTTGTTTCCAGGATTGCAAGTACAAGATATTAGCTCCACCTGGCTTCACAGGTCTAAGTGTATCTACTACTCAATAGTAATATTGGGAGATGGTAATGGGCTACCTAGTTATACCTTTACCCTAGTACAGTGTGTCATCAATTTGAGTTTTAGTCTTAGCCTTATCATTGTTGTTCTGAATATTTTATTATTGTGCAAGTTTAATTTTGTAGATTAAATGTGGGTTTGATTTAAATAATTGAATAATTGAATTATTGTTATGAAGGCTTTAGAATAAATAAAATAAATTAATTTAATCTAGTTATGTTGTTGAGTAATTTTTATTATTAAAAATAAATGGTAATTAAATAAATAAGAGTATTTAAATTAGTTGCAATTAGTAAATTGTTTCATTTTATTTATTTGCATGTGGTTGGAAAATATCTTTGGTTGTTGAGGGAAAAGATATTTTGTTGGAATAACTGTGAGTTAGAAATTTGTTACTTGATGGTTGAAAATTGATTCTTAGAAAAAAAATCAAAAAGATAAAAGAAAGTTGTTTTCACGAGAAGAGTTTTGGGTGTTGTTAAAAAATTGGTGAGGAAATTCTAGATCTCTCTGAGGATTTTGTTTTAGAATCTTATTGTAGAATTCTTGGCTGGGCTATTGTTGTGTTTTCTGGAAAGAGGCAATTGCACTGGAGGAATCTTTGGCTACATTGGAAAATTGAAGCTACAAAGAAGCTCGACAACAATTCTTGAGGCAACAGTTCTTTTGGAACAGGTTCCTTTATTGTTTTTGTGAATTTCTAATTCAAAAGTTGTTTATATTACTATAATGCAATTTGTTAGGAAAGATTTTCAATACTATAGAAGCTCTTGTTTTTTTCTTTTAAAAGATTGTCATAAAAGTTGAACCTCTGTAGAAAACAATTAAAAATCCTCTATGTAATTTGTTCATTCGAAATAGATTGATACAAAAGGAATTATAGATCTCTGTAGAAAATCATTATTTTGTTTGGTTTCCCTATTTCTTTTAATTATTTGGGAAAATGAAATTTCTGAGCTTTCCTGTAGAAAACTTCTTCTGTGTAATTTGTTTGCTCAATTTGAACCATTGCTTGGATTTATTTATATATAAATATATATATACATATATTCAAATATATATGTACATATACATATATATAGTATATATAAATATTGTATTTTATCTTAGCGCTGTGAAATTCCCTATAGGAATTCTTTTATTTGAAATGAAATTGTTAAAAGATGGAATGGTAATTGCAGTACACAATTTTGATTATCGCAGGGTTTTGTGTTTTATTGAATACACATATTGTATGGGGCTGGGGCTTTCCCCACAGCCGTCCCCATAGGGGAGGCGGCTATGAGGGCAGCGTTGCCTTCATAGACAATGCCAATGTTGCCTACACAGTTGCAGCCCCAACTGGGGTTTTGGCCATGGAAACAGTCGCGCCCAATTTTATGTTCGTTTGGTTTTTTTTAACATATATAATATATAATATATGTATATATATTATATACATGATATATGTAATACATAGTATTTATAATATGTATTTTATATATTATGTATATATATATATATTGGAAAATTGGTATTGTAATTAATTTAAATGGATTTGGTAAAAGTACAATTGTTTATAATTAAATAATATATGTATATGTATATATATAATTATATTTAATTATATATATATATTAAATATATTTATTTAATGGTTGAATTTTACAATAAATGTATACTAGCATGATTTATTAAATTGAAATAATTAATTTATTTTATTGAGAAAATTGAGTTAAGTTTATGAGTACTTGTGAAAACTAGAAGTTGAACAATTAGTTTAATTCGCTCTTGCATTGTAAGTTGGAAATTATATATATTTAAATGGTGCATTTTAATTTGCGAAATTGATTGTAATGGATTTAGGAAATCTGAATGATAGCATTTGTTATTTTTTTGAATTGTATTTAAAAGCACGTGTTTCTGTAATTGTGTATTGGGAGGGAAGTAATTGTTATTACGAGAATCTAAGTCTTCTAGAGTTGTCATTTGTGAAAAGGGGTTGTTGTAACTTTAGTTCACCCTTTGAGATTTCTTGGGTAGTGCACGTATTAGGATTCAGTATTGGACATCTGTAGAGATGTGTTACCTTTTGAGGTGTATTGGTTATTGTTGTCAATTTTAGTGCACTTTCTACCCTTGGCATGTAGTTTGAGTTATGTGTTGTTGATAGGGGAGTGGCTTTCAGCGAGGGTCAGGACACAAAGTGGTCCCAGGACAACTAATGTGGAAGTCAGTATAATCAAGTGGGAATTAAATAATCTATTAGCTTAACACATTTAACAAGATAATTAGCCTCATTCATTGGTTGAAGGGCTTGTATGAGACTTCAGATGATTCGGGAAGGTCTAGAATGGCTAGATCGTTATAAACTTGTCTTCTCGAAAGATAACCGATTCTGCACTAGTGTGCATGTGGGGCCAGAATTGTGAGAGGTTACCAGGATAACCCTAGAGGGGGGCCGAGACCTAGGAAGATCTCCTTTGGACAACCAATGCAACCTTTGTGATGACACTCCTCCTATGACAACAGTCGGTTTATTTGTATTGTGTTTATAATTGATTCAGTGATTCTGGAAGGAACGTGACCATTATTCTTGTTTACTTGTACTGTGAGTATTTCATATATGGCCTGTGTCTAGAGGTAGTAGGATTTGCTTGGTTACCTTTAACTATCTCCTAGCATGGGGGCTAGGCCTATAGGTACCATATGGTTGGGTGGCGTGCTTCTTCATTGTTGAGTTTCTCTTCCTGTTCGTGATGGCAGGATCTTCTTGTTTGACGAGCTCATCTGGTTCTCTGGAGTTGTTCTTCTCTTTTTTCTTTGTAACTGTGGATCATTGTAGTACCTCATTTGTATCGAGGTGAACCTTTGTGATGTAATTGTAATAATATCTATGATCTATTCATTATTGGATTTAATGGTGTATTGGATGTTATGTAGTATTGTATTTGTGGAAATATGTTCACTACATTTCTATGTGTTAGATTTTCTTGCAATGGTTTAATGCTTTTTTGTATGTTGTATCATGAGTTTAATATTCATATGATATGGTTGGTTTAAATTTTATAAGTAATGGGTTTACATGTAGACGCGTTGCATGGACTAGAGGATGTATGTGGATAAAGTAGGATACTTTACTTGTCTTGTTATACTTTTTAAGAAAAAAATATGTTGGGCTTCTGCAGTGTTGCATCGTCCTGTAGGTTGTGGGACAGGGTTTTACAAGAATAGAGCAGAAGTGCAGAATCAAACAAAAGGTCTAGAAATTGATTAATGAGCCTAACTAGAACTGTAATCAGGAATTTTTAGATGCTACTATCTCAGTTCAACTCTTTTGGATGTAATCCAAACTTTTTGTAAGGTAGTGATCCTTTCTCTTTTTGAGCGGTGAGCTCTAGGCGGTGTGCTTGAATGCAAGTGCATTCCCATTTTGTAAACTTTCCTTTTGAGTATACTCAAACAATAGTGTGGATTGACCTCCATCGTGGTTTTTCCCCTAACAGGGTTTCCATGTCAAAATACTTGTGTTATGGTGTTGTGGTTATTTATCTTATGTTAATGCATATTTATTTTGGTTGAATGTTATCAGTACTTTAAGGCTTAGATTAATAAATTTAAAAATTGCAAAACACTAATTCATCCCCCTCTCAATGTTCCTTGATTCCAACAGGGTTTTCCCATGTCACTTGGTATCTTTGATCCTTCTCACGAAAGTCCTCTTGCTTCAGAGGTTATCTTGTTGCAAGAAGACAAAATCATTGATACATTTCTTAATGTTACTTCTCTTCATTCCAATGCACTCTCTTTTGGAGATGAGGCATTTTTGAATGATGAATATCCTTCCAATTCCAATGCACTCTCTTCTAGAGACGTTGCATTGGTAAATGGTGAATATCATCTTTGTCTTGATGCACTCTCTTCTAGAGATGATGCATTAGCGAATGATGAATCTCCTTCCACATTTGATCCTCCTCAGATCGATGTTGAGAATGTTTCTTTAAATAATAATTCTACTAGTTCTGATGATTCTATAAATATAATCTATGTCTTTGTTACCCCTCAAAGGCCTAAGAGACCTATCATTTATGTGACTCCAACTAGCCCTTCTCCTAAAAGGGTTTATTCTATTAATGGTGTTCCATTTGATGGTGACTCTCCTGATCTTTCTAAGGCTCCCTCTTATAGAGCGGTAGCCCGTACTTATGAGAATAGAAAGAATAAACAACCAAGTCTTCCTTCAGCACCTAAAACTACAACTAAAGCACCCAATGATTATGATCTTGTTGAGCAACTTCAAGTTACTCTAGCTAAGATCTCACAATGGGACTTGCTTCAGTCTACTCCGGTTTATCAAGGTATGATTTAGGAAGCCTTGCAAAAGATCCTCTTTCCTTCTTCTACTAGGCCAGAAGGTCTTGATGCTTTGATAGCTTATATTTTTGCAGATTCACTGAATATTATATTCTGTTTACAGTAACTCCCACCTCCAGAAGTATAGAAACAAGCAAACCCTCTAATGATCATAGTTAATATTAAAAAAATTAGTATTAGACGTACTCTTGTTGATGCTAGTTCGGCACTCAATGTATGTAGCATCAATCTATTTCCTAAAATTAATATTGATTCATCTTCTCTTAGTGCTTCTTCTATTTTCATTTGTGGGTTTGATAATAATGATTGACAAGCACTGGGAACGATAGTCTTGCCTTTGAGGTTGGGACCCATTATTATGCCTACCCTTGTATATGTTATGTCAGAAAAGTTACCTTATAACCTTCTTCTTGGTAGACCGTGTATTCATGCATAAATCTATTAAATTCATTTGCAATAATCAAGTAGTCATAGTCAAGGATGACCCTAATGCTATATGCTTATGTGAAATGGCAACTGTTGGTCAAGTCTCGGTCCTACCTACTCTTATCCTTTCAGTGTCTTCCAATGTGTTGATGTTTACTCCAACAGTACCTACTACAAAGGATACTCTTGAGATAGATGTCCCTAAAGAAGATCCTTCTAAAGCAAGAAATCCTAGGTCTACTCCTCAAAAGAATGCATGTCTTGGTGATGATTGGGGTTCCTTAGACTTTACTGTCTCCTTCATTGGGGAATATAAAGTTGACCTGATCCACTTAAACCTTCCAATAACATCATCCACACCTACTATCAGAGATGGTTATTCTTCTATATTGTGGGGTAGTGTCAGCAATAATTGTAATGTTCTTAGTGTTGATCCTCTTGAGGAAGATGATTACACTTTTGCTAAAGAGGATGATGTTGGCAGTCCTATTAAAAAGGATGATGGAAATCCCATAGACGAGTGTGATCCCCATTGTTGGGACAATGCTCTTTATGAGGATCCTCCTTCTTTTCAAGATTTGCAAACATCTTATGGCCATGGCTTTAAGCTTGTCTCTAAATATGGTTATGGGCGTAAAGGTTGTGGGCATAACAAACAAGGCATTTAGGTCCCTATAGAATTCACACCCCGTAAGTGTAATTTGGGAATTGGTTGCTTGAATGAATGATCTAACAGAAGCCATGGTTGAGTGACATAAAATCCACTCAACCTCGTTCTCATGGATTGATTCATCTGCCATTCTCTTCTTCTTCTTGTGAGAAGTCAAACTTTTCTCCACAAGAGAAAGGGTTACATCCTGCTCCTCACCCTTTATCTAAGCAAGAGTGTATTTTGTTGAAACTTCTAAAAGCCTACTTAATCACTCTTCATTCTCCTACATGCAAGAAGTCTCATGAACATGATAAAGGAAAACATTATTTGTGTGCATACCATCGAGTGCTTGGCCATTCCACTTGTGAATGCAAGGCCTTGAAAGATGAAATACAACAACTTTGTGCTTCTAGTTCCATCAAAATCTCATTTGATTGATACACCCACCTTTTCTTCAAATGACAAGTGATATCGAGGTTCACCTCTATCGTGTATGTTCTAAGAATTTTGCATGGTTCTCCTCCGCTATATGTTTGAGGCTATGATAACTTGTTCTAGAGATTTGTGTGCTTCTTAAGTACCTCCTCTCTTCTCTCCATGCCTCTCAAATGAAGCATCCCTTGAGTGGACCACTTTTTCTCTTGAAAGGTTCTTGAGGGACCCCCTTTGAAATTCTTTATCTCAAATGAAATCATTTATGTCTAGCTTGGGGGAAGCCTAACTAGACCTCACTTTTCAAATAGTTTGTCCCTTGAGTGGACCCCTTTTCTTTTGAAGGGTTCCTAAAGGACCCCTTTCAAATTTTTCCAATCTATCGATGGTCTACGTGACTGTCTGCTTACTTGCCTATGTGTCCACTTTCAAACATGTTCTATCTATAGGTAAACATGTCTCCTTGTAGGTGCATCTATAAAGGTTCTTATTGACTCTGCAAAGTCTCCTTCCTTGGGTTTCCTCCATGTGAGAAATATTGGGGGATACCTCCTTGTAGGTCTATAGGTTTATAGGGCGGTTCTTCTGAGCTTCCTCCATGCAAGAGATCTTGGGGGTCACTCCCTTGTAGGTCTATAGGTATGTAGGGTGCTTTCTTTCAGTTTCCTCCATGTGAGAGATCTTGTGGGATACCTCCCTATGAGTCTGCGGGTCTATAGGGCTCTTTCCTAGGTTTCCTTCATGTGAGAGATCTTGAAGGACACCTTCCTTGTAGGTTTGCGGTTCTATAGGGTGCTTTCTTGGCTTCCTCCATGTGAGAGATCTTAGGGGATGCTTCCTTATAGGTCTACAGGTTTGGAAGGTTCTTTTTTGGATATCCTTCATGTGAGAGATCTTGAAGGACACCTTCCTTGTAGGTTTTTTGGGCCTATTAGGCACTTACATTCTTAAATTCTCTTTCTTCTCAACTTGTATATACCGGATCGAAGATTTACATCTTCTTCATCTTGAGTATATGCCCTTCCTCTCTTCATTTTAGAATTCTTCTAAGTGTGTATTTTTTAATTTGGGGATGATGCATAGTACTAAGACAACCTTTTACATCGAGGTCTCTTTCACTTTGATGACTCAAATTCTTTAGTTTTTTGTGCTCTAACATTGTTTTCTAGTGCATGTGTTTCTTGTCTAATGCATTTATTTTGGAGGTCTTCATCTTGGGGGCATGCTTCCTTGGTTCGAAGAGTTATCTTCTTCCTCTATAGTGTCCTTTTGGAAAATCATGTTATTTATGTTTAGTAGATTTCGTTTAGTGTGCATATTAGCATAAATTCATATGCTTGCTAAAGTGGGGGAAAAATGTATAATTGTAAAATTGCACCCCTTGCAATTACACATACATTCTTGCACCCGCTTTGGTGTTCACTACCCTAGAACTTGTGTAGGCTTATTTTAGTCCATACATCAACCTCTTTTCCTCTTAGGATGCTCAGCACCCCTTTCAACAACTTCCCCTCACGCGTTAGCTCTACGTCAAAACTTGTGCTTTTCTTGTTCTTGTTGTTTTGTAGCGTGACATGTCCAGACACTAGCATGTCGCACGGACGTCCGTGCGCCATGCTAGCATTCTGCAATGTTTTTCAATGTTCAAACGACCGTTTTTGTGCATGTTTTCCACTTTTCAAAAAGTTTTTTCGGTGGTAATGGCTAGGAATGCCTTGTAACTACCTGAGAAGCTTCTTTTCTCTCTTTAAAAGATGTATTTTCAATTCATTTTCACTTCTAGCTTCATTCTAACTCCTCTCTAGCTTTGGCTCTAGCTCTCCACTCTCTAACTCTTGTTTGCACAAATTCATATAGCTTGTTATACCAGCATTCTTACATCTTTTCAATCTCTCTTTGTAGCATTCTCAAGCTCTCACAACACCCTTTGCAACACTCTTGGCTCTTCTAGCTCTATTTATCTCTCCATTTGGCTTCCTTAAGCCTTGCAGCTGATATATCCCTTACTTTGTGCTTGTGAGCATCTTCGGATTCCATATCTCCTTTCCATTGCATACTTACTTTGTGATATGGGTTCTCCTCCTCGAGCAAGGATTTCTTTTATCACCTCTTTTGTGATATGGGTTCTCCTCAAGCGGGTTTACTTTTATCACTCACACTTGGTGGTGTGGGATCTACTCCTGAAGTAGGTTTTACTTTCACCACACATTTTTTCCATCTCGGTTACACTCTCTCTTTCTATCCGGTTATCTGTGGAGGTGGGAACACCAAAACAGGGGTTTGACTAAGGCAAACCCCTATACAACCCCAACATTCTATCCAGATATTACGCATGCAAGTTTTGAAGACATTCATCTACTAGAGGCTTCATCACTTGTGTGGTTATAAGCATCTTCTCTTTCTCTATTCTCTTATTTTATCATTTTCTTTATCTTATTCCAATCTTACTACTTTCTATTTCATTCTTCTAAGAATTCTTAGTAATCAGAGTATAAGTAGTCATTTAGTCATTTTCTGTGATATTCTTGCTTTCTGGTTCATACGAGACACCAATGCACCACATTGGCATCCATATTCTACGTTGTCATCCTTTTTTCTGAGAGCTTGTTAGTTTGTCTAGAGAATATTTGTGACCTACTCTTTCTATTTCTAGAACTCTCACGTTGTTCCTGAGGTAGTTTAGGGCAGTTCACCTCGTGAGGCTCTTTGAATGTAGAGAACTCACGAGTAGTGAATCCCCCTTCTCTACACTAGGCTAGAAGTGTAAGAAATGGATGTGGAAGGAGTGCATTAAATGTCATCAGGCTCTTAAATGTAGTATTCACAAAAAAATTGAAATATTTAAGGAGAGAAATTTGGGTATTAAGAGAATATTACAATGATGTCAAAAATTCCTATTATGATTACATGTTCACCACTATAGATGGTGCTTAGAGGTTGACAATGACTTTATGATTCCATTTTTGTGGCTCTTCTATTCATCACTCTCAACATCATTGTAAAATATGCTATGAGGTTCAATTTACATGCCTGTTGGTATACACAAGGGCTAGCCTAGCAATTAGCATGTTCTATGGGTGGAGGAAGTGGATGATACCATCCAAGCATAGCAAGGGGTCACCAGTGATGGGGAGTAATTTAGTGACTAGAGTATATATTTTTTATTTGTACTATTTTATAAGGTTCATAGATGGTGGTTTGGGGATCAATTCTCTAGAGCATAGGGTTGTTGAATGCACAAGACAACTGAAAGGGAGTGAATCAGTTGTACCTTAAAAATTCAAAACCCTCACAAAAATTTAGATCCACATTCATTTAATTAACCCTTAATCTGTAATAATGACTTAGCATAAAAAGAAAATAACACAAACTGAATAAAATCAACACCATGCACAAGAGAAAACCATATTTACATGGAAAACCCAAGATGGGAAAAACCACGGTGAGGATTAACTCACAATATAAAGTAATATAAACATAGAATACAAAGGGCTCACTACCGAAGGGCTCACTACCCAAAGAAAGAAAGTTTCACTGCCAGAATAGAAAAGAAGATAGAGAAAAATGTTACACAGATAAATCCATTTCAATGCAATAGAGAAATCCACCACAACATCACCAACACCTTTGTAGCATAACTAAAGAATTGTAGACACCTTATGCTCATTGCATCCAACAATCTAACACATGAAATTTCACACTACACTTCTCAAATTCTCACTCTAAAGCTTTGTAATTTACATCATTCACATCATACACACCTCTCTTTGCATCCCTCAACAACTCAATTCATATTTATAGCATCTTCAATCTTGAAACCATTCTCCAAGGTCAACTATGCACATCAACCATATAAATTCAAATTAGATCAACATAAAAACACTTGTGGTGGATAGAAGTGAAGGAAGACGACACCACACCTTATCTAGGACCCAAATCTATAACACCATGAGCTAAAATATGCTTCTAGAAATAATAAACATCCACCACAATTAGTGTAAACACAAAGGTCGGTCGTTACCCATGTAAACGCCATTAAAATTTTAAGTACACACTTTTTTTATCAATAACAACTCACAGATAACAAATTTCACTTGAACATAATCTAGAATTTTCCATAAATACCTTAAAAACCAACAAACTCCTTCACAACATCTTTCACTTGAATAATGTACATACCTAGTACACTAAGACAATTTTGTCATACACTCCAACTTAAGAAACTGACTTTCGAAGCACCAAACCTTGAACAACTTTGATTGAAGAAAGATACCAACCCTATCAATACACCTTCAGATCTGGAAGACCTAAAACCAAAATACAAAGAAACGTGGAGCAAAAACATTTCTCCCAGACACCTTTGCAATACATTGTTTACACACTAAAGAACACAACTTCTTCTACACAATAATCCAGCACACCAAATTTTGAATACAACGCCATTGAACACCTCTGATCAACATATCTAAGCATAGGAAAATCTTCAACCTAGAAGAAATGTGGAGCAACACTAGAACACTACTATTCAACCCAAAACACACTACAACTCAATGTTTCCTCTTTTTATCAAATTTTCTCAAAAGCACTTGGAAACCAAGTGTCAGAAATACATTCTCATCATCTCCATAACTTCCTCAACCATAGACAAAAGATTAAGAAAACAACACTAGAGGTTGACATTAGTAGCTTACTAATAATAATATAATGCAACTAATCAAAGCATCATCATGTAACAACAAACAATACCAACAACTACACATACTCTTGCAACAATCTTCATATAGTTGACACCAATGACAAAACCAATTGCTCATAATTGCAAAAAGGGCAATTAGCACGAGTATCTATTGTCAATTTTAGTAGCTCTAGGTGAATTTTTAGTACTTTTATCTATATGTTAATGTCTCAAATTATTAAATTTTTATTTCAAGGATAGGAGCCCCAACAAAACCCCCATTAATTTATCTAAAAAATGTTATTTAAATTAGTGATAAATAAGTTCTTATAGTGCTATCCACTATAAAATAATGTATATTTTTATCATATGTATGAGAAAAAATTAAAATATGAAAAATATTTTAAACTCTAATTAAAATGCCTATCACATTTAACATGAGTATTCTTCCATTTGCATTGCCCAAACTTATGCTTTTTTGTCATAGATTTAGTATTACTTTTAGATGAAAAACATTTGTGTCCAAGGATGGAATTACCAATTGAACTCTTATCATTTTTGGTGCACTTGATTAAAACCAAATTTGTGGTTTTCATTATTAATTTCACCCAACTAAATTACCACTCAATATTAAATCTCATTAAATTCCACTAAATTTATCCAAAAACATCAAAAGCATATTAACAAATAAAGGAAAATATCAAACAGATATCTCTCTTAAACACCGACTTAGTAATTCCTAGCTAATCATAGTGAAGACCTCAACTACAATTTCTTTAGGCTTAGTGGATTTAAAGAGGTAGAAGCAACATGTATGTTTGAAACAAGGTCTCAAGATGTTGTTACTAGAACTAAGACTTCCACTTTGAATATCCTTGTGAATGCCCTAATAAAAAATTGTCTTAAACAATTCAAACTACTTGTCATTATATGAGATGTTGTACATGCACTCAAGCTCTATGAAGTGCATGCAAATCTCTCTAGAATGAATATGTAGCTTAAATGTTAAAGAGTGCTATAATTTTTGTATTGACTTAAACAGTATTTTTATTGATCTCAAAAAAGGATAATATTTTCCTTTATCTAATTGCAACTGCAATAAGAACTCAAAACATTTGACTAATAATATTAAAATAAAACAATATTTTAATATATTTTCATTAAGAAAAAATATGTTTTACTTTATCAATATTTTTAACAAGTCAAATAGATAAAAACAAAAAATAAAACTTTTGATTGATTAAACATTACAAAAATGAGAACTATAATATTTATATTTATATTATTTTTTGAAGGCTATCTTGTGTGTCTTTGTACTCATTTGTGAGGTCATCCACAAATTATTTGTAACTATCCGTGTATCTTTCTTGGGTTGAACCTCTTCAATTAAGAGCCAAGGACTGAGGGATATCCATTCCGTCAAATTCCCCGGACACGATTGTGACCAACGGAACAAGGACATTGACATTTTTATTTCTATTTGATCCAAGCTTTTTGGCAACTAATACCGGTTCAAGGCCGGACTGGACCATCTTTTCCTTTGTTGACATTTTTATTTATATTTGATCCAAGCTTTTTGGAACTAATACCGGTTCAAGGCCGGACCGGACCATCTTTTCCTTTGTCATCACGCGCACGCCATACTACTGCGACTGGCAATTTAAAAAACAATATGAAAAAGAGGCAATAGGGACTCAACTGAAGTTTTACCCGGGCAACAAATTTATCGGTAAAACGACAACGAAAACAGACAAGTGAGGATTTCCCGTCTTTGTAAATGGAATCTATACACAGACGGCTAATAGATTTGAACTTTCTCAATAACTAAAAGGAATGAGAAAATTTACCAGATTATATATATCCGCTAAAACACATGGCTGCCTCCAGTTCAGCGAGCACCATGGATGTCGGTGATCCAGGGAGCAGCATACGAAGAGTGGAGAGCAGCAGCAAGGCAAAGCCAAAACATAACTACTCAATGCATGACGAAGCAAGCAGGCACAAAACCTCAACTTGTCCGTCCATGAAATTAAAAATTAAGATTAGGATTCTTGCAATAGTTCTGAGAATGTATATAATGTGTGGTTTTCCTTTTGATTTGCAGAGGCTCGGAATCCGGGCAGCCCCTCTCCTCCAAAATACCCATTGATAGAAGTAAAATAAATCCGTACAGACTTTTGACAATGATGCGTTTTATAGCTCTGGGATTTTTCTTCCACTTGCGCATAACAAGGCCTGTGAAGGATGCTTATGGCCTCTGGTTAGTTTCTGTCATATGCGAAATCTGGTTCGCAATGTCATGGATTCTGGACCAATTGCCTAAGTGGTCTCCCATTAATCGCCAAGCATACCTCAAAAGATTATCGAGCAGGTAAAGGACTAACGATTTAAATTTTGCGCCTTTTAGATTATAAAATTTCGTTCACTCATGTCTGTTGGATTTAAGGTTCGAGAAAGAGGGCGAAGATTATTGTGGGCTTGCGGGCGTGGATATTTTTGTGGGCACGGAGGATCCACAGAGAGAACCGCCATTGATGACGGCAAATGCTATTCTGTCTGTGCTTGCTGTGGATTATCCGGCGGAAAAAGTTTCCTGCTATGTTTCGGATGACGGGTCGTCCTTGCTTACGTTCGAGTGTTTGTCTGAGACGGCGGAATTCGCAAGACAGTGGGTTCCGTTCTGTAAGGAGTTCAACGTCGAACCCAGAGCTCCTGAAATCTATTTCTCCCAAAAGATTGATTATCTCAAAGAGAAGTTGAAAGCGGGCTTTGTGAAAAAACACCGGGAAATGAAAGTGAGTAAGCTTGACCAGATTTTTTTGTTTTTGTAAGATGAGAGGAAGGATTGATAGCGTGATGGAATGAATGCAGAAAGAATACGAAGAATACAAAGTTCGAATAGATAGATTGGTTGCGAGAGCCCGAATAGTTCCAGATGATGGGTGGATCATGCACGACGGAAGGCCTTGGCCAGGGAACAATCCTCGCGATCATCCTGCTATAGTTCAGGTGATTTCTTCTTAACTGGTTTTCTTTTAATTTATACTGCAATTTTAGCACCCAAGCTTCTCCTCACAGAAATTGGGATTGATTTGAGATGTATAGGAACGATATGATAGAATGTGCATCTTAAAAAAAGAACTCAATTCATTAAGGTGATGTAGAGATATTATTTAAGAGTTTGTTCATTTGATAAGTGAATGAGTTTTCCAAGATCGTGGTTTATATGATGATACATTTGATTCATTTATTGTTCTTTCGAATTGAAATATGATCTAATTATTCTCCTTTTAGTAAAAAGGATGAGCGTCGATGAGATTAGATGTTACATAATAATTCTTAATTAAATTATGCTTGTGTCAATAAGTAGTTGAACATGTGTCAATAATGATTGTAGAGGTGAAATTTTTTTGTCTAACATTTCAATTCACTTTCAATAATTTATACTCAGTTGTTATATTAGTTAGCATAATTATAGGATGTTATTGAAGTCAATTGAATTTATATATATGTAATTTGTTGATGAATAAATTAATGGGTTCTTCTACTATATCATTCTTTGTGTCTTTATGTTGTTCCATTTTCTATTTTAGTATCAATTACGAATAATGGCACTTGAGAACTAACTAAATTACCTACAAATAAAATTCTTATTTGATCTAAATGGTTGTTCAAAATTAAATTTAAATTTGATGGTAGTATTGATAAATTCAAAGCAAGAAGGACCAACTCCAATCAAATCAGATTTCAATCAAAATGGCAAACAATCTAGTTTATCATGCAAGATCGAAACACATTGAAACTCAAAATCATTTTGTAAGAGAAAGGATTCAATCACAAGAGATAGAGTTGAAGTATTGCGACACAAATGACAACATGATTGATGTATTCACTAAGTATTGGACAAGATAAAATTTGTATTCAATATAGATATGCTAGGAGTCCATCAAAATTCAGTTATTCATTAAGGACCTAGGCATTAGAGAATAATTCTTAACTAAATTATGCATGTGTCAATAAGTAGTTGAATGTTTATCAATAATAATTGTAGAGGTTTCCAATTTGCTATCAATAATTCAATTTGTTGTCAATAATCTACAATTAGTTGTCATATTAGTTAGCATAATTATAGGATGTTGTTGAAATCGATTGTATCTATATATATGTAATATTTTGATGATTAAATCGATGAGTTATTTTTCTAATTCATTTGTTGTGTCTTTTTTGTTTCATTTACTATTTATACCCCTAATATTCTATCCTATTACTTGTGTCATTAGGTTAAACACTTGTGTCATGTGCTAACACTTAATCCAAAATTATTTTCTAACTTTGTATGTTGTCATATAGCCCTTCATAAACTTATAACTAATCTAAAAACTATAAAATTAGGACTTTGTGTTGTGCCTGCAAATGTATATTATATAAGGGATCTTTTGTATACCTTATGTTTTGACCTTGTAATCCTTATTGTCAATCTCCTAATCTATATGCATAATTTTCCTAATCTTTGTGTTGTAGTCAAGCTAACTACATGTTAATTTAACAATTTATGCAAAATAGTATACCTCGTTATTAGGACACGAACAAAATTAGACTAAGTTCATTGTAGATGACACTATTTGCATGCATATCAAAATAGGTTGGAAATGGTTATTGTAGAAAATATTGAAGGAGTGACATCCCAAGAAATGTTGAGCAACTCCATATATGAAGGTTGTTGAAATGGTTCCATCAACATAAGAGTGAATAACTTAATCTAACAAGGTGGGTGGATGAAATATGTCACTAATTTACCAATGCACTTGTCTTTGACTAAATCTTACAATAACCAAACAACACATAGATGTTCTTATATATCAATTATGTTGATGATGAATTTCTAAAAATCTCTTAATATATAAAAGATACTACAAATAAAAACAATATGAAAATTATATGGTTCTATGAGTGTTGAGTAAAAAAATTAAAAAGTAAACTATTCATATATATTTCAACCAATAAATATTAGATAATATTTTTTTAATTAACTATTAAAAATATCATTACAAGTCAACTATTATAATATAAAAAAAATTCAAATAATTGATTGAGAGTTAGAAAAAATATATTTTTAAATTGAATGGTTACGTTTATGTTTGGCTAGGTATTTTTGGGACCCACGGGAGCTCAAGACGTGAAGGGAAAAAATCTCCCACTTCTCGTTTACGTCTCGCGTGAGAAAAGGCCCGGCTTTCATTCGCCTTACAAACCCGGAGCCATGAACGCTCTGGTAAGACCGATTAGAAAAAACAATTTTTGCAATTTCAGGCCTTTTTAATCTCCATCTAGTTTCATGATGTAATAACAATTTCAAAAGCTTTGCCTTGTAGATTCGAATTTCAGAAGTGCTGACGAATTCTCCCTACATCCTCAATATGGATTGCACTCACTACATAAACAACAGCAAAGTCGTTCGGGAGGCAATGTGCTTTTTGATGGACCCCCAGCTTGGCCAAAATGTGTGTTACGTGCAGTTCCCTCTCAGATTTCACCCCATCCACCAACCCCATCTATATACCAATGTCGCCCACAACACAGTCTTCTATAATGTAATCACCTCGCATTTCTTAAACGATTGAGGTATTTTATATATTGATAGCATTTGACTAGTTTTCTTGTTTTGATGCAGATAACGATGAAGTGCTTAGACTCTATTCAGGGGCCAATATGCTTGGGCAAGGCATGTGTTATCAGGAGACAAGCTTTCTATGGCTATGCCCCTCCCCCAGTCATCCAAAAGTGCTCTCAGTCATGGCTGACCCGCTTGAAATTTCTAAAGAACAGAGAAAATAATCAAAACCCACAAATCGGCCCTGAAACATTCAAACCACCATCTGATATTGAAAGTAATTACTATATGGAACCCACACTCACAGTTTTCTCCTTACTTTAAACATAGGTTAATCATGCAATTCATGAAATGTTTCCTTTTTCAGGTTCTGACCAATACAAATCTGAAATAGCACACCTGTTGGGCCACCTAGGAAGCTTGGAAAGCTTATTGGATCAATCGACCGTCCCTGTCACTTCAATCTCTGACCCCTCCTTGCTCATCAACAAGGTGTTTCGTGCCATCAGCTATTCATACGAAGAGAACACTGAATGGGGAAAGGAGGTAAGATTTTTTTAATAACAAAAAACAGTCTTATTCAATAACTATCCCTGTGTGAACCTAATTTCAATGTATATTCCAGATAGGTTGGATCTACGGTTCTGTCACAGACACTATTCTCACAGGAATGAAAATGCACGCCCGTGGTTGGCGGTCCATATACTGCATTCCTTGCAGGTGAGTGATCACATAGAACATATATGACCCAAAAGAAATTGAAAAAATTTGAGGGCTGTTTATATTGCTTAAGATAATTCTGACTGATGATTTCAGGCCAGCATTCAAAGCAAACGGTGCTATGAATTTAACAGACAATGTGAGGCAGCTACTCCACTGTGCATTTGGCTCCATGGAAATTCTTCTAAGCAAACACTGCCCACTGTGGAATGGATTGGGATCCAATCGACTCATGTGGCTTCAAAGAATTGCCTACATTAACATAGTTGTCTATCCCCTCACTTCCATTCCTCTCATCACCTACTCCTTTCTTCCTGCAGTTTGCCTGCTTACAGGAAAATTCATAATTCCTCCTGTAAGTCAATTCATAAATGCCCCATTCAGTTGAATCGCCTTAGTTAAACTGAAACTAGAAGTCATTGAAAATTTCTTATTGCTTTCTGCAGATAGACAACATTGGAATCATGTGGGTCACAAGTGTCTTTGTCTCTACAGTGAGCAGTATTCTACTGGAACTGGAATGGGGCCGAGTGGAAATTGAAGAATGGTGGACAAACCAACAGCTTTGGGTTATTGGAGGCGTTTCTTCCCATCTTTTTGCAATATTTCAAGCTCTGCTGAAGGTATTCGCAGACATAGAGATTACTACTACTACCAGGGCTCGTAGAGAAGCTTCTTTGAAATCAGAAAAAGCCGAGGATTCAAAAAGACACTTTTCATTTAACTCTACAAATCTGCTTATCCTTCCTACTACACTGTTAATAGTGAACATTCTAGCCATTGTAGTTGGAATTACTGCAGCCCTTAACAGTGTAAAGAGAGAATGGAACTCGTTGCTTGAAAAGCTGTGTTTTGCATTATGGATAGTGGTGTCATTATTTCCCTTAGTAAAAGGTCTTATAGGAAGGCAGAATCGAACTCCTACTCTAACTCTAATGTGGTCTCTCGTGCTCTCGACTTTTCTCCTGTTTGCGTGCATGAGAATCCATCATGAAGGAAATTCCAAACTTTAATGTGCATCCCCTCTGCCTTCATACAAAAATTAAAATAGAAAGATCCATTATTTCTTTCATGCTGGAATTATGATAACATAGTTTTCAACTGATATACAAATTATTATTAGAACGCCTACCAAAATTCCCTGTATTTTGTAAAATCTCTTGTCGCTTCATCTCAATGGAGATTATTTGAATTCTTAATTAAACTAATTAACATATAATTAATCTAAACAAAGTAGATGAGTCTTAAAATAATATGTAAATATACATATGAAAGGAAGCAAGGTTTGTGATAATGTTTTCTAGACTAAAATTTAAGGGAAGTATTATGCAAATTTCAATCTATTAATAATTACAGAAGAAAAAATATATAAATATAAAATAAGCAATATATTATAACATAATTGTATATGGAAAAACTCTTTTCAGAGAATAATTGCACACATCAAAACAACACAATGTATTATTCAATAAACAGCACAGTTTAATACACAACTTTTCATAGAAGCATCATAAATCAAATATATGATTTTTTTTAACAACTTAACAATATCTACAAAGCTCTCACACAACTTCCGTCTCAAGTAGGTCTTATATATAGGAAATAAAATACATGAAGCCATCAAATCTTAATTAGAAAGCCATAAACTAAAACCATCTTAAAAGTGGCATCCAAATCCTTACATTAAAAATCCAACACTTAAATCTCAAAATGAGTCTACAAGCTAAAAATAGTATATTCCTTCCACCTATAAAACCTTGTTATAATCCACTCACCAAATTAGGCATTTCATTTTGGTTCCATTATCTTCAG